>OX421842.1:57602395-57822332 GCA_949127995.1 Suillia variegata | reverse complement strand
GTGGTAGGGACCCACATGCATCCACATTCACTTGTGTACGAGTATGTGTCTCACTTACATAATGAAGAATTATTATCATTACTGCACACATACATACAATATAATCAAATATGTGAGTGTGGGTATCACTGTGTGTGTTTGAATTGCGGTCACTGTTCGCTTCACAGCATCGCAGTCGATCTCTGTGAATTATGGCATTTAAGCCAAACTGGAGTAATGAAACTATGATTGTTATTTACTCTATCGCAAAATGGTCTGATATATTTGTACATAAATGGGTCAATCTCATAAATACCAATTTTAAGTGCTCAGCACTTTCATGAACTTTTTTTTTTGCTTCACTTTAAGACAGTCATAAAACGTAAAATCATAATTCCAAAATAAATAAATAAATAAATGAATAAAATTTTTTTAGCTAGGAGCTTTCAATGTCTGGCACCTAGAAGCGCTTTTCATAAAGTATACTAAGCTGTCAGTAAGCACCTCATCAAATTGCCGCTAAGTCACTTTAGACACTTGTAAACTTTTTTATTTCCCCGCACGAACAACAACAAAAAAAAAACGAATCAAATAAAGAACAAAAACCTGTTCGACGCCATAAAAAGCAATTCTCGTCAATACGGCAACAAATTTACAAACACACACACACGCACACACACAGGAAAAAAGCGCACGCATACACAATACACATACACTAATAAACGTACAAACACAAAGATTCACCACACAAAGGTAAGCAAATCGACAATTTACCACTGGAGCGTATGAGCGATTTTTTTTTCTTCTCTTCTTCTTCTTCTTTGTCTGCGTGTGTATGTCTGTCTGCTTCCTTTGCTTTTTGTTTGTTTGTGTGTGCGTGTTTTTTTTTAGTAGGGGACCGTAAAACCTTAAATAGGCTTTTGCTGGTATTTATACACCATCCAATAAAAGCACAACAAAAATAACACAAAATAACAACAACAATAATAATAATGACAATCCCGCTATGACATATGTGTGTAGATACTCCACGGTATCCTAACACATACAGGCAAACAGAAAAGGTATCTCAATAAGAAATTAACTTATTGTGTCTGTCTTAAAAATATCTTGAGTATAAAGCTTTTTTGTTGGTCATTATAATATTAACAGAAAAGCTTATTTAGTGGTTAGACTTGTCTATGATTCTACAAGTTGAAGCTATTTTGTACATATATCTTCAATAATTTCGTATTTTTTGTTTATAATTTTAATTATTTTACGTCATAACTTTGAAATTAATAGAAGACATGACACAAGACATATGACATATGTCTAATTAGATATGACACTAGACATGTGATGTTTGACGACTTTTCACAAATTTATTTGTAATAACCTTTATTCTTTAAATACAATACATATACAAAAATATAGAATAGTTAAGTTCTCCTCGGTGCGCCCCTAAGTATACGAGTATGTGCATTTAATATTTCCGTTTTGTCATGAAAACCGCACAAGTACAAATGCCAGTTCCAAATATTGCTTAAAATGTTGTTTTATATTTCTTTTGGTTTTCCCTTTGTTCGACAAGTGGGGGAAAACGTTTGAAAATTTCGCTGTCACAGTCAAAATGTGGAAATTCTTTGCTCGGGGGTGTTGTACCGGCGGGGGTGTTGTACCGGCGTTAGTATGCGCGCCTCACTGACTTTCTGTCTGCCTAGATAGGCGAAGTGTTTGTCTTATTGTCTGTGCGTAATTTAAGACCAACAAACGCATGTGCCGTTATGTGTGTTTAAAGGTATATACTCGTATAGTATGTATGTATGTGTGTGCGCTGTTTATACGTTTAAACGAATTTACCGTAAATAATACACAAGTAATTTGTTATGCGTAAGTAATTGATGTTGCTGCCAACAAATGTTCTACTCACTCGGCATTCTTTAATAGGTATTTTATAAATTACATTTAATTTAATTTAATTTCGAATTTGTATCTTCAAGTCAAACATTGATTGAGGAATTGTGGAGGTATGACGAGGATTTTATAAAAAAAATTGTATTTAGTTAAAAATGTATGAGCTTTAAATTGTTGTCATTATTTTCTCGTGAGTTAGTGAATTTTAAATTTGTTCGGAAAGTCTTTAAGAATTCTTTATTGTAGTTGTTGAAAATCTATGGAAAATATTTCAAGGTAGAAGGATAGATAGAAATATTCTTTTGCTTTTAAAAAGTTATAGCTGATTTTATAAAATTCATCTACGTCTGCTATAACTGTTTAAGCAGTGAAAGAAGTGGTTTTCACACAAGCTTATCAGTTTAACATATGCTAAGTTTTTATAACAAATTCTGCCAACTAGTCAACATTTTGACGACCATTTATTGTTCTTTACATTATATTTAAATTGTTTAAATAGTTTAATTTTATTTGTCAATAGTAATGACTAAAGCCAAGAGTGCAGTAATTGACACAAGAAAATCCTATTGTCCCGATTATTGCCAGAGCGTAATTAGAGCCAAGCTAGCCATCTAAAAGTATACTAACTTAATTGTTATTATATAAACTATTTTAAATTAATACTAAAATTTAGTATTTTGTGTCAAATCTAGATATTTTAAGTTCATTGATTGCTGAGTAGTCACTACCAAAAGTAGTACACATAAAGTAACAAAAATCAGTGAATCAAAAAAAAAAAACCCGGAGCAGGAAATGAGCATTAACGAAACTATAGCAAAAAATATGTCGCACTTTTGCAACGATTATATATATTTGTACTGTTATATAATAGTCTTTTCGAAATTATTATATTGCAAGATTATAAAGCTCAAAAGTTTACTTTTTATTGTTAGGAAAATGAATACCTCGAAACGCTTTGAAGAAGACTTTTACAAATATTCGTAAATTGCCCATAGCTCCCATATGCACATTTGAACTACTTGACTTACTTTGAAGTAATTTAAAAGAACTTTTTCCAATGCCGGGTTTTCAATTATCTTTACAAAAAACAAAAGCTCAATTTTATAAATCCCAAATGATTCACAAAACTTAAATTTGCGCCTATCAAACGAGCCGAAATGCATGTGCCAATAGCTTTTATTAGTTCAATACAACTTATAATTGTATACGCCCAATTAAGATACATTTCTAAATTAGAACGCAGACATCATACAAACAAAAAAAAAAATCTTCCAATGTTTTAGCAACTTTCGCAACATAACTGTTCATCACGTGCTGCTGCAGTAAATAATTCTCGCAGAAGAAGCATAGAGAAGACGCTCTCTTTAGCGCGGCAAACTTCATCAAAACATTGTTTTATGCGACTTTTCATAGCAATTACAGCTTAAATTGTTGGTTAATTACTTTTTTTCTACTACCGCTACTACTACAGCTAACTACAGCTTGTGCTGCTTTTGTTGTAGACAGTGCGGCATTAATCAACGATGTTTGGAATCTTCATACGGACTTTCATTGTTAAAGAATTGAGTAAACTTTCAGAAAGCAAAAATTTAATTCAGACCAAAAAGTTGTACCAAAAGAAAGTAATGTTTAAAAAAACTCATCTATAAATTTGTTCATTTATTTGTTGTAAAATCGCATTGATTACTTCAGTCAGTCGACATTCGCTTTTCGGCCCCACAAACACTTAATCCGGCTCTGACTGTTGTAATCGTCCAACAACAAATTCTGCTGTTGGCGGCGGTGTTTCGCAAGCGGCTTTTGTATGAGTTGGTCTACTCGACGTAATTGCTTCGAAAAAACGACAAAAACCAAAAAAAAAAAACGAAAAAAAAGGCAAAGAAATACACGCCACATTGCAGTAAATAAAGGAAACACGCGGGTTAAATACCTGCACATGGTTGTGAAGCCCAAACAAAAAAATGAAATAGTAGTAGTCGTATTTAAAAAAAAGAAAAAAAGCACACAAAAAAGAGTAAGGCAAAGTTTTTATTGAAAAGTTTTTCATCAAACACACGCACACACACAGCGCACACAGACACACATACAAAACAGTACAACATGAAAAATAGCAGGTACTTATTTTTGGTCGTCGTTCGGTGTGGCTGGCAGTGTAGGACACAGGACGAAGGACGCAGAACGCAGGACGATGGTGGCACGAAATTCCTTAAGTTTGAAGACAAACATTTGTCTTAAGTTTTTTCTTTTTTGTTTGTGTTTTGGTTTTTTTTAACCCCACTTTCCACTTTTGCTACCTTTCTCGCGTGTCCATACAAAGTTTGATCCTTTTTTTTTTGTAGGGTAGTAGCGATATACTTGGAGCTCCAAATTTTACACTTTAAAAAGTATTAATTTTAAATTCTTATTTGCTGTACTAGCTGCAAGTGAACTTCTAAAAGTATGAGTTGGCGCACTCCTTAGACTCCGGAGCACTCGTTTTTGTTTAGTTGTAATGAAAGTTTTGTTGTCTTACAAACATAAGAGAATTCCAAATTATTTAATGAACAACGTCTGAGGTACTTACGCCCTTGCAAAGAAGTGCTTTCTTTTTTGCTATAAGCATGCTAAGCCGACTTTAAAGAGTCCTTCCGACGTCTCCATGTGATCCCTGGCGCCTGTACAATCATTTCCAATTGAAGTCTTTGCATTCCAATTGATTTAAGTTTGGCGAAAACTTTGATTGCCAAGGGCTAGCACATCTACCCTATGTTTTGTTGTTTTCTTTTTAATTTTCGTAGCTTTCGTGTATTTTCGCGCCGTTTTCTCTTCTCTTCTGTGTGTTTTAGTTGTTGTTCTTGTTGTTGTTGTCTTGTCGTGTTGCCGTGCTTTGGTTTACGCGTCGCCTGGGTACGCCATAATATCCGCCATTAAACTTGTGCTTGTTTTTCTTTAATTAACAGCGTAAACATTTAAGTTTTTCATTATTTTTTTATTTTCGTCTTTTCTCGCGGAAAGTATCCCTCCCTCTCTTCTTGCCTTTCCCCCCTTCCTCCCTAGCTTTCATACCTTATATTTTTGCGTAAATTTGTCCAATTTTGGTTTCTTTTTAATTTTTATTCTTTTGGGCGTTCGTTTTTTTTATTTTTTCGTCCACCCTGGAGTCGGGTTTTCGCGGTTTAACGGTGTCTCCTGCTGTTAGCGGTTTTTCTCTGTTTAGTTTTTTCTTTTTTTTTTCTTTTCGGCGGCTTTGGCACATGCCTAGGGAGCGATTTCCGTTTTCATTTAATCGGAATTAGCTGCTGATGTTTTGGTCGGATCAGACAGACAGTCAGACAGACAGTCAGCGTACGTTTTTTTGATGCGAGGCATGATAGAATGATATGCCCTCAGGGGGTCGTATAATTAAACACAGACAGAGCAATTAAGCGAGCGAATACGGTTGCCATCCGAATTTCGTTAATTTTGGGTTATTTTGTGTGGTTCAATTTGTTGCAATTATCATCAAAGTTTCATTTATGAAATACATTTCTGACATGGAATCTAAATTCTAGAATCATTATTTGAAATAAATTTAATATTTAATTAGGCGGAGTTCAAGCTGATTAAATTTTTTAAAAGCACACTAAAAGCTACATTAACCTTTTTAGCAAACTTTATAACATCTTTTGGTGGATTTAGGAACAGAACAAGAATTGGCACAATTAAATAATTTTTTAATGAATTTGTCATTTCCACAGCATTAAAAAGAAGTAATAATAATGAAACGGATATTTCATTTTAATTGAAAAATTCAATGGAATTATTTGTTAAAATATTTTGGTTGGAATCAGTAGAACTCGATATGAATCGAATTTTTTACTTACCGACTTGTACAAATTATAACCACTGAACCAAAAGAAATTTTTGAACTTTGAATGTCCTTTTCGTCCCATGTTCCGTTAATTGTCATAACCTTATGTGTGGGTCAAAAGTCAATTGGGCACGCTCGCTATTCAGAAGTATTCCCCTGTGATTAAACTATCATTCTGTACATTTTTCTAAAATATTAAAAACTTGATTTACAATTTGTAGAAAATTGTCTGAATTATCTTCTTAATAAAGTAATAACTTTTAAATGTTTAATTTAATACAGTAGAGTAGAGTAAAAAAATTTTGCGCAGAAAGTTCCTCTAACTTTGTGGCAACGAAAAAGGGGGTTATTAAAATCCAAAAAGTCTCGCAATGAAATGACAATGAAATAAAAAGGCGCAATTAGGTTTAGAATTAAAATAGGTGGTTTATTAAAGAAAAAATCTTACCTCGGTCGCTGTCGTAAAAAAAATAATAAGCTTTAAAGCTACAAAAAAAAAATGTGCACTTAACAAAAAAATCAACATTTATTCTTCTTCCTTAAGAAAAAATGATTTCTTCACCAAGATGTCTATATCGTGTATATGTGTGAATGTGTGTGTGAGTGTAACCTCGACCATACCCATAAATTCAACATCATCAGTTTTATACCTTAGCGTGGTACTGCCTTCATGGCCAACAATGTGGCATTTACCAAATTGCCGCTACGTGTTCAGACTCTGCCACATATGCGCGTAGCGCAGTGTACTCTGTACGGTTCTGCTCGGTTCCCTTCTTGTTTCACCGCCGTTAATAAAAAGTAATAATTTTATTTCGCTTCAACTTGCGCCGCAACGATAAATTTAGTTATTATGGCTACCGAAATGATTTCTTCCACGACTTTTTCGACTTGTTTTTTTCTCGCAGTTTTTTACTATTTTATGCAACCGTGTGCTTTCGATTTTGCTGGAATAACAGTTTTTTTTTTTGCAAGCTACGTTCATGGCAAACGCGGAGCAGTAAATGCCGAAGGGATTCTTGAAAAAATAGTGCAAACTATTTCACCGGCTTGGGCTTCTTTTACGCAAATCAGAATGGCCAAAAGTAAATGGTATGTGCCTTTGGTTATGGGTTGGAAAAATACAAATATCACTATAAATTAAACAGAATTATTCGTTAGTTTTGAATTAATTAGTAAAGTCTACATTAAACAGTTAAAAAACAGAATTGCTTCAAGGATCACCAAAGGATTCCAACATTTCAACAGCGAAAATAACGCGTAAAAATGTCCTCTAGCTTTAAAATAAACTTTACCCTAACGTTCGTTAAGATAACTAAAGTATCTAACAGCTGTGTGCATGTATCTTTATTTATGCATGTGTAATGGTGAAAAGTAAAAAACAACAACACACTGGCATGAATACAAATCATACGAGTAAGTGTACCGAATAAAACATAAAAAAAAAGGCGAAACTCCGCAAAGTGAAAAGTGCGAAGTGCGTGTGTGAAGTTTTAAAATGAAAGTTTCCTTTTATTCTTTCTTCTTCTTTTTTTTTTTTTTTTTGGTTTCGTTATTTTTCACTTTATTTTTTAGGGCAAAATTGTTAACATACTTTTTTCTGTATATAAATTTATTTAAAAAAGAAATAAAGCACAGCAAAAGTTTTGCGTTATTAAACTTAAGCAGAAAGCTTTTGGTGTTAAGTGAAATAAATTACTTTCGAAATATTTTTGTTTCAGCTTTTTGTATATTGTTAAGCGTGTTAACTTTGTTTCAGAAATTAACAAAATTGTTAAAATTTTTAATCAGCTTTAAATGAATGTGTGTGTGTGTGTGTGGAGGGCAATTGCCGGCTAAAGTTGTACGTTGAAGAACTTCGAAAAGTTGCCGTAAAGTTTCACGTAAACGTTTGAAACAATTGAATAGTTAAAAGTGTTGAGTTTATTAGGAAAATGTATCTTAACAATTATTTGAATTTTTTCATGCTGCATAAGAAAGGAAATTTAGACAGTACAAAAGGTTCGAAGGTTTAGCTTTAATATACAAAATGTTAACCAAATTTTGACAGCCAAAACTTTGAGTTAAACAAAATTTGATTTAGCTATTTCGAATCAAATGGAACTTTGGTTATGTTAAAAGTTTTACTATGGCATATAAAAACATAAACGTTCTAAAAGATTCAGTTATTTCATGCTAGATTTATTTTAAAACCTTTCGCTTCTAGTGATCAAAATTGTGCACTGCATTATAAATCTGGTAATGTTGAAATAACTTAACCAAGTTTAAATTAAAATCCATAAAATCCTTAAGCAACAATTAAGCGCACTTTTGTAAATTGTTGTGGTCGAGCAGTAACAACAACAACAAAAAATATATAAAAAAATGCAACACTTGTCGGTGGAAGAAACTTTTCGATTTTTTTAAAAGTCGCTTGGATGAAGAAAGAAAGCTCATTTGTCGCTTGATTTTAGCGCTAATAACTGAAATGCTTTTGCACACTTTTCGACTAGGCAAACACAACGACAACAACAAAGGCAACAACGGACAATGGGACAAGCCAAAAACACAATCTCCCAACTGAAACAATTCGGGAAAAGTAAAAAAGCCGCTTAAGGTTTTTTGTTGCTGTTGTTGTACCAACGCTCCGCTATAGCTAGTACGCGTGCTGTCGGCTGCTGACTTGCTTGCTTGCTCGCTTGTTATCCTTCCATTTTGGCATTTAAGCCGCATTCAAGCAAACAGCAGCATCGCCAACAACAACAACAACAAAAACAGCAACTAAAATAACAAAATGTCAAAAGCGCACAAAATTCGTTCTACTTTTTTTTTGTTTTTATTTTGTGTGTGTTTGTTTGTGTTTGTTCGCATTGCCAACATTCAATGATAAAATTAACAAGAATAAAAGAATGAAAGAAATAAAGAAAGAAGAGAAAAGAGAAAAGAAAACAAACGTGTTTAGTTTAGTTTTGTACGAATTTTCTTAGTCTGCACAGCAGCGAAAAATCTTTTAACAAAATAATTTCGCTTTAAGCGGATTTCGCGCTCTGCCTCCTTTCCACACTTTCGCTAAGTTTCCACCTTTACTTTACTTCACTTCGCCTTACTTATTTATTTCTATTCTTCTTCATCTGCTACGGTCTCAGCGCGTTATTTTCGTTCATCGATTTGTTGTTTTTTCATTATTTGTTTCATCATTCGCCTTCTTAGTTTTCTCGCTTTCTTTTTTCGCTTTTATTATTTTGTATTGTATCCTTTTCTGCCTTTCTCTTGCCCTTTTCTCGTTTCATTCATTCTTCGCATTGGATTATTGAGTCCTTTGAGTCAGTCGTCGTTCGCTTTCTGCTATTCTGGTCTACCAGACGTTAGTTCCGCCTTCTCAAGTATGCAATTCGCTTCTTCTTCTTGTTTTCTTTTTTTTTCGCTCCTTACTACAAAATTAAAAAGTTTTTGTTTGTTCTTTTTTTTATTTTATTTTCTGTTTTTTTTTTGTAATTGGACTTTGGAGTTTTTGCTATTAGGGTTTAATTAGTTTTCAAGTGTTGTTGTTATAGACTTAACTTTATTTTTTTTCGTTTGGTTTGTTTTATTTTTTATTGCTCTATGAGATTTGCTGACGATAAGTTGCTATGTAAGTTGTTGCTGTTGTTGCTGTCGCTGTTGTTTTTTTAGTGAACACCCTAACACTTTCAGAAGTTTAAACTGAATAGGTCTGGCTGAGATTCGGTTAATATTTAATCTTTACGCTTGGGAATTTCACTACATTAAATGTGAATGAAAGATTGTTTTAATGATGGACTCGAAGTTGTCAAGCTTTTTTTTTATATACAAGAAACTTTTTGAAACCTTAAAGTTTTTGCCTTTTAAGGAAAGTTTTTTTTGTCGTCTATTAAATTTATTAGCATCGATTTTAAAGAAAGTTATAATACGATCGGTCAGGTGGTTGTTGACTAGTTGGTCCTTTAGATTGGTAATTTTTTGTTTATGTTTACTTAAAGTTGTATTTCATATAAGATTTCTTCTTCTTACTTCACTTTAATATTAATATTATCTCATGTTAATGAGATGCTTTCAATTAATGAACGATTATTTGCAATAATTTTAAAAACAAGTCTAAAGTATTCTACTAAAATCTTCACTAGATTTTTATGACGAATATTTCAAGTTAATTATTATTTAAAGTTGTTTAGTTTTAACTCTTATACCAATGGTTATCTGTAAGATTACTGCACTTAAGGACTACTTCACTTCCTCTTTTTTAACAAAGAAGTTTGGTTAATATGATTAATGCGTATTAGAATTGAAAGTTAGTTAATTAGTTAGTTAGTTAGTTAGTTAGTTAGTTAGTTAGTTAGTTAATTAGTTAGTTATTTATTTAGTTAGTTATTAGTAATGACGTCTCTTGGTAGAGACCCACTTAGGCTTGGAGCCCTTTGTGATGTCATGCGGTCTACAAGTTATACCACTAAGAATTGAAAGTAGTTCAGATATATTTATTAGATTTATTTCTCTGCTGTTGTTGTAAAGTGTACGTGAGAAATGAATGCAAAAGGATTTCATTGTTATTTAAGTGAACAAATATTGGAAGAATAATCTGGAAACGATTATTACAGTAATCGATTAAGGTTAATTCCTTTTAATCACAAAAATTGCTATTAACCACGATTATGATTAATTGAAATCGTTGCATGACTACAAATAACCTTCATATCAGTTAGTTTATTTTTAATACAATATAATTCTTAATTAGCCAATTTTATATGGATTAGCGAATCGTTGTTGTAACAACTATGTAAAATTTAGTTAGGCATATTTTAATAGGTTATATAGAATTTAAAGAGACGAAATTCATGCACCATTGATTAAACTTGTTTTCAATATGATTTCGGCTTTGACAAATGGTTTGGAAATATTTAAATTTTATTTTTTATAGGCTTGTTTTTAGTCTAAACTGAACTGAGTTTTGATTTTTCACCAGATTTATTTTATGTTAAATACGTTAAGAATTTAACCTCATAGTCAAAATTTATTATCCGATTAAAATAAATTTGCCTACGTTTTATTTAAGATTTTTGTTCTGAAAAAGAAACCATTTTGGTCAGCCGAGTTGCTTTTTCAGGTTTACTATAATTGTGTTCTTCAAAACTTTCAAGATTTTTTATTTTAGTTTTTTAAATATGAGCGGGAAAAAAATTTCTTCTCCGGCAAAGATTGCCTATAAAAAACTTTCTTTAAGACAAGTCTAAAAGTTCAAACGTTTTTAGAAGACTTACATTTCTTCCGTTTACTTTTAAAACTTGTTCAAATGAATAGAAGCCTTAAACGCACAAAAAACTTGTAAGTCAAGAATAGCTTAAAGCTTTGTTTTTACAACGACAACAATCTGCTGCTTCATAATAGTTTTCGAATTAATTGAAATAAGCATTGACGACTTACCTCGATGATGTCGAATGTGATGTCCACTGGAGGAGCCCATGCAGCACGGTTGCTCATAGTAAAGATTCCATGTATTTTCATAATCCGAATAGGCGTAATCCACAAAAGCGAGCAGAAGCAACAGCACCACCGACAGCGGTGATGCAAACTTCGCTAAGCGATATTTTGAGCACATTTTTGTTGGATTTTCTTGCTTATTTTGATTTTTATTTAACACACAAAAATACAAAAACCAAAGAAAATTTCAAATAAATAAACAAAACACTTTTTGTATTATTTTCGATTGGCGTTAGATTTGAAACGCTTTACATTGATTTGAATATTTAAACGCGGCGATTGAGCACAAACGATTACACTGAGCTTAGCTTAGCTTAGCTTCTTGTTGTTGTTATTATTAATTTGTATTTCTAAATGTTTATATTCGTAAATTTGTTGGTTTTACTTTGCTATGCCGTTAAAGTATTTGTTGTTGTACATGTTAATGCCACTCGAATACTCATGGTTATGCTTCCTTAGAAAAGTCCGCAAAAGTGCCGTAAAAAATCAGCGCAACTACGACGCATACAAACGACCGCACGCAACGCTATACAAACGAGAACTAACTGGCGCGAGCGTTGGGATATCCATTAAATAAAATCCAGCGAAAGAGATTTATGCCTTCAAAAATCCACGCACTGTGAGCGAGAGCATAAACCCAGTTTTCTCGCAGTTCTTGTCGCACACGCCGACTCGCTTGACGTCTCGCTAACGGAAGTTCACGGCAGGATATGTTCAGCTTATAAGCACAGGTGTTAATTTCGTTGTTGCTTGTTGGCCAGCAAAACTGCTGGAAAAGTACTGTAAAGAGACAAAGAGAGAGAAAGAGAGAGTTTTAATAATATTGTAAGAAATGTCGTGAGAGCGCATGCGCTTGCTTAAATTGAGCACAACTAAAAAAAAAAAGTCCTTCGATACTTTAAAAATGTCCCTGCTCCACGCTCTATTCGACTTTTTCAATATGGTATATTGAACTTGAGCTGTTTTTTTTTTTTTTTCGTTCGTTCGTTTTCAGGATATTTTCACGACTGCATCGTTATTTCCTTATGACAACAACAACAACAGAAATCTCGCACATTTTCAAGGGTAATGCCAAATGCCAACCACGGCCGTCGCTTTCAGCGCCAACGGCTGAAGTTGATGCTGCTGCTGCTGCTCTGTAGGACCTAATATCTCACTGAAGTCTGTAGCAGACACTCACACAACCGCACAGTACTTTATACTTTTTTTTTCTATCTACGGAGTTGCTTTAATTTATGCATGTGCGTGTAATTGCAACCTTTTTTTTTACTGTGCGAGTATGTGTTTTAGACTGTCTCAGAAACCAAAAGAAAAAAAAAACACGCTTGCAAAATTTTAAACCAAAGGAAAACTATCGATCCTACAAAAAATAGGTTGGATCAAAATTTGTGTCCATTTGTTCAACCAAATTACGTCCAGACTTCCTAATCTTTAGTCACAAAGAATTCCAATTAAATTTTTACTTTGGCTTCTTAACGCTTTTAAGCCATTTCGGGACTTTCATTACTCTTTCCTTATTTAGCCAATACTTCAGCGATATTCTGAAACACTCTATTGCGTGTTTTTTTGCTAACACAGCCAGCAGTTTTCTAAAATTAAAACACAACAACAACAACAACAACCACAACAACAGTGTTGCATTGCAACAACTTTAACAATTTCCAATGTAAATTTCCATCATCTGCAACAGACATAAGTCACTCATCTCTAGGAGCACCCAAATACACATACACAGACAAGCGCATGCAACGCAGGCAGACCTTCCTCACAGTCGAAGCAGAAACACAGACAGACAGACAGACAGACAGACAGACAGACAGACAGACAGACAGACAGACATACAGACTGGTAGATAGACAGACAGACATATAGACAGACAGGCCAGCAGACGTTTTTGAGTAACCGCTAAAGTAACTTCCGACTTTCTCTAAAATGGTTTTGTCTACTTGGCGAAAGTCTTGAAATTTCGAAGGTGACCACAATTTAGGGCTTTTCTTTTGGCGGCTTTTGTTACGAAAATTCCCATGAAATAACAACGAGAATTTATTTTGTTGGTGTGCGTGTGGCTTTTGTTTTTTGTTTCTTTGGAGTACGACGGTCTGTAATAATTAGTGGCTGGGTGATGAAAAACGCAGAGGTTTTATTCCCTTTTAAATTATTTGACATTTAAAAAGGTTCATTTTGTCGTATTAAATTTTAGTTCAAATTTTTGTGTTTTTTTAACTTAAGTTATGTAAATATGTATTTAAAAGATAATAACAATGTGCATGTGTTAAATATAGAAAAAGGTTTTAGTATTTGTATTCTTTTTGGCAGTGGCCTACCTGGGACTCTCTGTTTAAGTACTATAAATTCAAATTCCTAATCTGGGCTTCTTGGTCTAAATATTAAGTTTAGATTTATAACAAAGATTAAGACCAGGTTAGGTAATATATGGGAAAAATTCGGAAACAAATTTAATCAGACCATTAATCAAAACTGGCTTTTGGGTAGAAGCAGGAGTCCACTGATAAGTTAATAACAATCAATCGGTTCGATGAACTTGATACAAGATCGTCTGGTTTCTAGAGTTGGTTTTAGGCAGACTTTCATTCGAGTTATTTTTATTTTCTATGCAGATCTCAAAGAAGATATTGGACAGAATTCAGTTTTATAGAACCGTCAGGACGATATATAATTTTGAATTTAATTGCCATCCTCATTTCTGCCATAAGTTTGGTTTTTTTATTTTCAAAACCATTTTTCCCATTTCTGTTTTTTTTTCATATATATGTGAAACTCTCACCCCAAAGTAAAATTTCGGTTGTTGATTCGTATTTGCAGTAAAAATTTTCCATGTGATTAAATCAAAATCAAAAATACCAGCTTTGAATGTCAAAACTTTTGATAAATGTCCTTTTGATAGATAAGGCAACAAAAAAAAAAAAAACAACAGCAACCCAAGCAACTTTCTCCACAAAAACTTGCTCCAGACACTAGTGCAATTCCTTAAACAAAACTTATGCTTCTTATTCTTGTCAAAATAACAATGTTGCCACCACGAAACGAATGAGGCAACTATATACTCAAAAAAAAAACGCCAACAAACAAAAAATCAACTGCAAAAACAAACAAGCAAGCAACATTGCTAATAGACGCTAACCTAGACACAGGACGGAGCCCTTAAGGACATGCCGAACTGCAGGGCATACGCCCACCATCCCGTCCAGACGATGGAACAGGCAGACAGACAGACGTATGGACAAGGCCGACAAACAAAAACTCAACACACAGTGAAGCAGTGGTCGTCGAGGGGGAACAAAAAGTTGCGCTGCTGCCGCTGCAGTTAATAGAAAATGTAATTCGATGCATTTAATGTTGGCAACCGACGCTGCGTGATGCCAAAAACAAAAAAAAATGAATCCGCGAAAAAAACAACCATGAACCCTGCTGCTTCTGCTGCTGAATCGCAGGGATCATGGGCGTATGCTTAAAGGATTTGCTGCGAACTTTAACCACCCTTGGGATATATGAAAATTTTTCTAAAATCTTGTAAGAATATTGAAAAAGCTTTTTAAAAAGTCTTAATATCAAGATATGTAAAAAAAAACGTTTATCTTGCTAATTAAAATCTGACTTGAATGCCTTGAAATACTTATCATTGGTACCCCAGGTATACGCCCCCCCCAAAGAAATAAAACACAAAAGTAGCATAAGTAAAACGCGCTGCGATAACAGGTCCTTTTACGTGCGGTGCCGGTCGTTTTGTTGCTGTTGCTCTTGTTGTTGTTGTTTTTATTGTTAATCCTTGCAAACAAGCAAAAACGTTGTAAAGCAAACACGAAAAATATGTGAGAGCAGCAGCGGATAAGCAAATGCACGACGAGACTTGAGGCTTGACAAGAGTGAATTGGGTGCACGGTGCACCAGCAAAAAGGGTCTGAGAAGTATTTCGAACGTGGTAAGTGAAAAAAACAAAATAACAAAAAAAAACGGGAAAAGTTAAACTATAGCGGAATTCAAGCAGCGTAATCAGCGAAAGACAGACATTCGCTAGAGCAGACAAACGGACGGACGGAGAGACCTCAGCGTTCAGTGTACCCGTGGCTTGCAATTCAGGGGTACCATGAGAAATGCAAACAAACGTCAAGCGGCATTGGCGGCGGCGTTGGCGATGGACGTCGACGTCGACAGAAACAGGTCGTCGTGGTAGCGGTGGTCGTGGTGGTAATAGAAATTAAGCGAAAGTGGTTCCGAACGAGATTGTGTGAGGGTAAGAGCCCCTTTCAACGAAGGTCGAGTATGCAATACCAGAGGGTGCACATTAAGGGTGCATTTTTTTTTGTATGTGTGTGTGTGGAATCTATCCCGGTTGGATTGTTTGTCTGTTTATTTGTTTGTTGTTGTTTTCGGTTACTATTTACATTTGTTTTTATTAATAGAAATACGAAATTACCATTACCTTGTCTAGTGCCTCAGAGGGGTGGGAGGCGCTTGGGTTGCATTTTGCACGAATTTGCAATTTGATTTTAATGGCGTAAGGCTGAATGTCATTGTTGTTGGGTGTAACTATGAACAGACCCAGACCCAGACCGAATAGTGGGAGTGTTGGGAGCGCTGGGAAAATGCACGACTGTCGTTTGATGGTTTTTTCATGTTGTTCGTTTGAACGACGCATCAGATCAGTGTCAGTGTCAAGGATACACATGGTTGAACTCAAAAAACGCACACACACACACACACCCAATTGGGCAAGGAAAGACGTTGCCATTGCGTTCGTCATTATTGTTTCTTAGTATGATTGTAGTTGGAAATTTGAAAATTCATTTAAACACACAACATAATTAATTATTTAACCTATCCCTGAGACGTCCTACAGCTCACTAAAACCACAAACTAGTTACCTGAAATACACTCTACTATAAATATATTGAACTGCTGTGAACTGTGTAAACTTTACAATTAAGACCCTTAAATAATTAATATCATTAAAATTTAATGTGCCGATTTAATTTTGTTAATAATGCAAAAGTATTTTCGAAATAGGCAACAAATGAATAATTCCAGCCAGACTTAATGTGTGTTCGATGGAGCAGAAAAGGATTTATTAAGTTTGTGTGTATGGAAACAAGTTACTAGGAAAAACATTTCGGTGTTGCAAAGTAGTTATATTGAACTAGGAAACCATTTAGGGGCCGATAATGAACGACTAATATTTAAATTCAGGTACATGTGAAGAATGCTGAATATTTGAAGGTAATGTCTCGAATAAAGTACTCTCATCTGATGGATTTTTCCATTCATTATTATTAGTTTAATACTTTGAATTATAAAAAATCGTGTATGAAATATATATACATACATGAGATTTCGGCAGATCTAAAGACCAAATAAATACAAATATAAACTAAAATCTAGAAGAGGATCGCTGGGAACACAGAAGTCGTCTGGGTAGTGCAGCAATGAATTTATACTTAGATAAGTAATTGCAATTCAAATAAATCCCTTTAACGTACTACCATATAAAATTCATCCCGTTTTAGTTAAATTTCTCATCTACTTTGTTTACCGTCACATTAAATAAACAATTAAATAGCTTAACAAAGCCATTAGTGCTATCAAATTGCATTTACAGGAATTAAACGGAAATGCAGCAGCTATTGTGATAACATGGCGCGTCTATGTATGTGTCGCGCGTGACGAACACGATTCGAACCGATACAAGTTCATGTCTCACATACCAGACACAAATACAAATGCAATTGAAAGGAAATCATTTTAATTTAAAATATCAGATTGTTGCGATTAGCCGCGTTCGCGCATTAACAATATACCCGGCAGCGCATGACTTTTGCATTTCCGTTTTATTGCTGCGCGCGCGCATCGACGACAAAAGGCCTCGATAATGCCACCCAACCCAATATTCACACCCAACCGGAAAACCGGAACTCAATGAAACATATTCCGAAGTCGAGGCGTGCGCCTGCCCGCTCAAGCAACAATATCGCAACGCAACATCGTATCGCATGATGCGATGTTGATGTGTCTGATGCGATAATCCGCAGGAATTAATAAATAAACCATTAACAAATAAACTAGAAATCCCAAACGCCGCCGCCGCAGCACAACCCTTATCACGATAGATGCAGTGACAGGCGGACTCGTAGGTTGAAAAAAGGAAAGGCCGCAAGGACGATGAGACCCCCGCACACACAGAGTCACACCAACGAGGATATTCGGTAAGCGTCAGTATGGCAGGACATATGGAAGCGCGTCCTTTCGTTCGTTCGTTCGTTCGTTGACTTTTTGCAAACATCAGCAAACAATCAAATGGAAATACAAATAACAACAAACCACGCGTGCACGCAACAATCATTCTGCGATTGTGTTTTGTTGTTGTCGATGTCGTTGTCGTTGTCGCTGGCAGGACATTCGGTTCGCATCAGTTTGGCTGGGTTGCTGACTCTTGGCTTATCAATCGCACAACATCAGCAATAAATTTTAACATTCATTATCAAATCCATTTGCAGTGACATTATTTAAAGTACATTTCGGAACTCTGAAATGCGTTGGTATACTCTGATGGAAACGGTTTGTGAGACAGGAGTTATACAATGGATGAATTCGGGAATTTAAAAAAAAAATATTAAAATATGAATTTTATTGAACGACAATGCAAAAACTTGCTGAGATATCCAGAAGTTGTAAAGCAGCATTGAAATTGCAGCTTTATCTTGGTCAGAACCGAGTTCTTGATGAAGTCTATTGGACTGAATGGTGCCGAGAGTTAAACAATATGATAGAGCAGGCCCATAGATACTCAAAGAAGTTAATTGAATATACCAGTGGGTTCTATTCCTGAGTGTTCCTACAAATGTTGTACAAATGTTTGTACAAATAAGCGCTAGGTAAGAGATAATCAAGCTGCACACTTAGTGAAACAAGGATCAGCTGTTAGCGGACTTAACTGCGTTCAAATATATGTAGACATACTAATTAAAATAAATCGAGTTGCTATTTTCCTTTTTCTTACTTAAGGTAAGTATTTCCTGAATGTACCCCAAACCGTTTATAAATCCTTCATAAGTTTTACTCTATTTTAAGTTTTTACACCAAAAAATGTCACACTTTCACTAAAGCTACGAACTTTAATCTTAAACGCGTCAATTTAACCACTCCACACAAAAAATCAAAGTTAAGCAAATTGAAATCTTCTGTACATATTGAATTCATGCATAAGTAATGCACAACATTAAATAGTTTGAACACGAAGGCACACGAACAGGCAGACAGACAGACAGACAGACAGACAGACAGACATGTGTGTACGACACGATTTTCGAAATCCTTTTGCAACGTTGGCAAACAAGTCAACCAAAAAAAGTCCGACCAACGACGATGATTGCGACAACGACAAATTCAGAAATCAGAGAAAAGGTGGAACAACTTTTAAGGAAAATGCCATTCAAACTAAATGGACGAAAAAGTAGAGACTTTGGAGACATGGAATAGTGTATCGAGAAAGATCAGTTATTTATATAGAATAATATGATCTTACAAATAATTTTTTGAAGAACTCTACCAGACATACAGATTCGATTGTGAGTATATAGAGAAAAACTTCGTTGATCTTAAATAGTACGATCAATGTTAACCACGTATACCCTAAATGTGAGATAAATCACACATGCTGCTCTTACTATGCGAAAGCAGACATTTGTAGTTTTTCGTTGTAAGTATTAAAGACACGGTTTAAATTCATTTCAAAGAAATGTTCCGCAGACAAGTCTCCGATAAATTTCAGCAATTAGAATTTCAAACAGCAACTGTGGGGCTAAAATAAAATAAAAAAACGCCATAGCAGTAATTGAAGCTGTTGTTTGTTGCGTTTAAAAGGTGTTTCGGGGCGTAAGTGTGTTCAACAACAAGAACAACTCAACTGACACTAATGCGTTCTTCAATTTAATGCACGATACACGATTTCCAAGCACACCCCACACCCCCAGTGTTGCGCGTTCTGTCGTTTTTCCTTTCATGCGGCATTAGGAAAACTGGATTTTAAACCTTTTAAAGTATTCAATAACAAAATAATTCGTATTGGTATTTGCCAAAGCAGCTTTGCAACGAGCGCGTCTTGCCGTGCCTCGCCGCCCGACGCCCAGCAGCAACATTAACATCCACCCAACCACCCCTATTTTTTTTCTTTGCTTTTTGCGGCGCTCAAGTGTGATGGACATTCCGGCAAATTGAATTTATCACAGTCAGTGAGAGTTTCAGTTTAGAGTTTTGAAAACCTTTTTGAATACAATATTAAATGTCATCTTTCGGCGGACATTATGTTTTTCGCATCATGACAGTTTGTTTTATTCTTTTTTCATTTTATTCTTTCGTTATTTTATTTGATTTTTATGCCGACGTGTTCAAACATGTCCGCTTAGCTGCAGCTAATCCTTTTTAAATAAATTTGTTGGCACAAATAGGTTTCTAGTGCGGTAATTTTGCGTTACGCAGCGTTACCTTTGGCTTTGCCTCTCTGTTGGGGTACATGCGTGTGCTTTGTGTGTGTGTATTTATCGGGGGTTAAGTTGTGTGCGTGTGCATTTGAGGTTTTAATTTTTTTTTTGTGTGTGTTTTTTTAAGTACTCGTAAGTGAGGTAATGTGCAGGAAATTAAGCTCTTTTGTGGGGGGAAGTCATTGAGTACACTGAAGGGAATCTCTCGACTGCAAATTCAATCGATATAAAAAATAATCTATTTAATTTTCTCCTCAGAGATTCTTTAATTATCAATAAATTCTTTCATTCATATTCAATTGAAAGTCGTACAAGGACAGAAAGAATTGAGAATTTCAAAAAAAAATTATCTTTAAAAGTAAAAAAAGTTTTGTATATCAATCGATTCTTTTCATTATCCTAATCTTATTCTAAGAATTCTAAGAATCATTTAATGAAATTCTTTAAATTAAAAACCGCCAATTCAAACCGATAACTTTAAAGTTCTAAAGAACAAAAGGAAAACCATTTTAATTGAACAAATTAGCAAGCAACCTAAAAACGAAAAGATCAACAAAATCTTAATACATTTTAGTGATTGTACTGTATTTAATAATTTTTGAAGTGACCCTTCTTTGACAAAACACTTACAAACCCTTTTTCGCAGTGTAGCACACTTCCGGTGCCCTAAATGCAGACACACTTCAAAACCCCTTTTCTTTTTTTTTTTCTCTGCTTTGTACCGCAGCAATTTTTCCATATGTACGCATTCAGAGTACAAAACAAAACGAAAGTAGAGAACAGAACCGAGCAACAAACGAAAACGGAAGGCGATTATGATGATGAGCACTGATGAGCTTTGCAAATAAAACCACATACACGTCGAGGGGCTGACGGGGGGTTGGGGGGTGGGGCAAAGTATGGCAGAGACAGCAGGCGGCAGATATAGTATAGACAGGGTTGCTAAGCAAATGGGATATGACAAAAGAAGCTACAAAGCACACATACACACAAACACCGAGAGATACACCGAAACACATTAACACAGTCAAATGAGTAAAAGCACAAACACACACACACACATACTTAGTCAAACCAAACATAAAGGCTCGAGCATATCCTGATCCTTAAGCGCGTTGATGATTAAATATAAAAGATAGAAATCCATTTATTTCGGACTAACACGTTGTGCAAAAGCATTTTCAAACAACAACAAAGAGAAGAAAAAAAGAAAAAAGAAAACGAACAACAACAACAACAACAACGGTGACAACAAACAAATGAAAAATATTTTTGCATTTCACTTCACTTGAGTTCGCTGCGATTTAGTTTGGTTGATCTAGGGTAAAGCCGGTGAAGCTGAGTTCTATGTCGGTAGGAAAAGGATAAAAACTTAAAAAATAAATAAAATGTTAAGCTTTTTAATTAAAAGTTTTAAAACAGTTTTTAATTATAAAAGTTGAATTAATAATAATAAAACATTTAAATTTAATTTAGAATTTTCTTTAACTTTAAACTTTTATTTTTCAACTATTTTAAATGCTTTAAATTTATAAACAAAAAGTAATTTAAATATTAATGAAATTATTTTAAATTTTAATTTATGATGATAATAATTGTTTAAATTTTAGTCTATTTAAAGTATTATAAAGATTATATATAAAAAGTTGTATACCATCTATATATATAAACATGAATGTACCTTTCTTTTTTTCTTTCTTTTTTTGTACCATACGCGCATCGAAACCATTCATCCAATTGCGATAAAATTCTGTGAATATTGGACAAACAAAAATCGTGTGCCACGCCCACAATTTGTAAAACTAAGTATTAATATTTGTATGGGCAATGTCGACAACATCAATTTAACGCCCACTTTTAGAAAAAGAAATGTAATCAATTATTTCGATAAAGTTGGTCCTAAAAATTCGAATTTTTTTTTTCAGTTTGTAATATTTACAAAAAATAAATTTCTAAATTAAAAAAAATGGAAGTAGTCACAGCTGGGCACAAACTAGTTAATTAGTTAGAAGTTAATTAACGAAGTTTAATTTCTTAGCTTTTTTTAACTTTTCCGTATATCTTTTTTTTGTATAGAAATTTTAGCTAGAAAGTTAAATTTTTTGACAATGTTAACTTTTCAACAAGTTAACGGATTAACGAAGTTAATTTCTTAATTAACGGTACACACCTATGGTAGGTAAACGTTAAAATACTTTCCATTTATTTTTATTTTTTGATTCTAAAGCATTTTTTTCTTAGCATTTGTAGAATGTTTTATCAGCATCAAATTGAAAGGCGAAGCCTTCTTCACTAATTTACCCTACGTCAACATTTAAAATTGATTAACGTGTTTTTTAAATTAGTTTCGTTTGAGTACTTTTATTTAATTTATATATTTTTAATTTTCTGCACTTTAGTATAAAGTGAAATCCGTGGTTTATGGTTTTTAGGGCCAAGTAAAAGCGGAGCTATGTGTATTTGTATTCGCTATGCTGCACAGTTTGAGTGGCATATACAAATGCATTATTCAAGCAGATACTTTTGAAAAGGAGTTCGCCAATGCTTCTGCTAGGACATGCATTTGTACAAGCGTATTTCCAAGCGGAACATGACCAACGCTGTTCGGTAATTGCACAAGCGGAAGAAGATGATTTGAGTACTTCAGCATAATTAAGAGCGCGCTTCCGTGAAATGCTTTGCAAGCATAAAAGCAACGAAACTGATTGCAATAGAACAGTTAAAGCTGACCTTAACATTTGATACAGCAAGGAAATTTGTATTTGAGTCCTACAAAAAGCTAAGCATAAATTTGACAACTTTAAATCAATTAAATACTATTACACGCTTAGCAGTGGAACTGCCTTCGATTTGTTGGCTGTAGAATAAGCCAATGCTGTGAAACTTTTTGTATGTAACTTTTGAATTATTAATTTTGAAGCGTTTCTTTAATACAATTTTGCGAATTGAGAATTTGCAGAGAACTTGAAAACCCACCGAAGCGCGTTTTCATTGAGAAGCGATTTTTATTATATGCGATGCGACCAACAACAACTTCTTTCAATTATCTATTTTTATATTTTTATATGAAATGTGCTTGTATCTTTGTGTATGTATAAGTTTAAGTGTAAGTGTATGTGCGTGTCGATGTGTGCATCTTTATGCCGTTCGTCTACTTGGAGGAGCATCATGACTCAAACGAAGCTTTGAAGCTACATACATGTATAACATACATGAAAGCGAGCTGACTGCCTGCCTGCCATCCGATGGATGCAATCTGAACAGAATAATGCAATAAACTTGAAACTCAGCTGGCGTTGCGGCTAACAGCGAGAACGCCATCTGCACTTGGTCACGCTATTGACGGGCGTATGAACCGACGACTGGACGGACGGACTGACTGACTGACGGACTGACGTACAGATGGACGGAAAAGTGGACGAACAAACGAACGGACGAACGAGAGGACGAGCGAGCGAGCGCACTAAAATGTTCATTTCACATTTCACAGCATCGAGATAAAGTAATCAGAAGAGATATTATATTGCCATAGACATCGCATCGCATCGCATCGCTGTCAAGATAAATCGATAAATGGATACGAATGTATCTCGTCGTTGCGGCACTGACCAACCACAAAAGGCACACATGAACACACACAAACACTCACATTCGCTCTCTTGTTCACTGTACAAGCGCACAAATACGAGCAGAACAGAACACACACACACACATTAGACATTAAATGAATGGCCAAATCGATTATCGACCCGCTGCTGCTGCGGTCGAAGGCACGCGCGGATTCACGACTGTCCGCTCGAAATTGATATAATCGATGACTTAATAAAAATCATAAAGACAAAAACCGTCATGTGCATGTGTACATGTAAGTATGTATTGCAAATATTTATATGTACGTATGTGTATTTTGTATTTATATCCATGTGTGCGTGCGTTTGACAGCGAGTAGAAATTTTTGTCGCTGTCGTTTTGCTGGATATGTACTTCTGTTTTTTTTCTCGTTTCTGTTTTTATTGCTTTTATTTTGATCTTTAAGATGCCTTTTATTGTTTGGAAAATACTCTGGTAAGATGGTATGGGTGGGTGGCTCAAAAGTGTGCATGTGTGTATATAAGTGTGTGTGTGTGTACTCTGCTCAAGGATATCAGATTTCTAATAGAAATTAAATGATTTTCTTGGGCGCAATTCCATCGACGCGTTTTAAAGTCAAGTTTTCAAGTGCTCAACAAAGAAAGAATTTATTTTTCTTTTGAATAAAATATTTATTTAAAGTAGTAGAAAAGTTTAAGCAAACAATTGGTCAACTATTCGGGTCAAAACTGTTAAAATCAAATCAAAAACTTCATTGCTAAAACGTAACAATAAAGAAGTCACAAAAAAATTGCCAACATCTCCTCTAAACGCCGCAACGAAAGGTCAAACGAAAAGCAATGCCAACAAGCCTCATGTTAACGGAAAATGTGCGACGCAAATCTGGTATTAGCCAACAAATAGTCTAGACACTAAATATAGTACAAGTGCAAATAAAAATTAAAAGCCGCCGCACATACACATTCACACGCGCCCGCATACTCGTACGTACAAAAAGTACAAACCTGAGCAGGACGTTAGCCGCAAGCAAGAAAACATCAAAAACAAGAAAAAGAAAATGAAGAAAAAAGAAGGTAACTGAAAATGAAAAACTAAACTAGGCTCATAGTTTAGTTTTTCAAATGCGAATGTACGAAAATATGAAAACGAAAATGGTAATGCAAAAAAAAAAATATATATATAAAAATACAACAACAGCAACCACGCGATTTTCGGAGTGAATGAAAGGGTCTTTGAGGGATATGCGAGATTTTTGTTGCCGCTCGACATTGACCGCTGCGGTGAGTGTAAGAGTAATGAGCTGGTTTTGAATATAAAAATAAGACAGAAACGCGATAAAATTCAAATCTTTTTACAAGTTCAATAAATGTTCAGATTTAAATGTTCAATTTGATAAGCTGGAAAAATGAGACCTATTCCAAAAGTCTTTGAAAGTTTTCGTATATATCATTTATGCAATTTTATGTTCAGCTTTCAGTTGAGTCTAAGTTTGGTAATACAAAATTTTTAATTTTTTTCAAACTAATTCGAGCTTTTTCCTTTTAAAAGCTTTTAGAAAGATTGATGACAATTTTTTTAGTATAAGGATCCTAAGGTCAGCAGTGGAAAACTGTTCACATATTACAAACCACTTCGCTTTCAAAAGTTAAAACCATCGACAAACTAACAAATATAAATTCAAGTGTATGAAGCTTGAAAGCGAGTGCTCGAAAGACTTTAGAAATAATTTGTAGACAAATTCTTATCAAATATATTAAACTAAGATATATAAAAATGTGGATTATTAATGAAAACAATATCGGTCTAGGACCAAATATAGTTTATAGCTTGGGAAAATTATTTCAAATGACACCATGACTATTTAAAAGTCTGCCATAGACCTGATTTATTTGTGGACTACCATCAGAGTTTTTATAACTTTTCTCATAATTATATTTTTTACAAGTATACAGGATCACAGGATGAAATAAAATGCATATAAGGACATTCTAATAGCTTGAATGTATTAGAAGGATCTCATGACAAAAAATGTTTACACAAACAAAACAAAAACTGAATATACAATATGTATTTATCATACAACCAGTCTACTTTATAAGTGTATAAGTGGGCATTTGTATTAGTATTAGTGTTTACGTGGCTGTGGACCTAGATGAGTTTGTGTTCATGTATGTGTATGTGTATATGTGTGTGTATGACTGTTGAAATAAAAACGCAACAAAGAGCAATCATCATTATCGTTAAAAGAGGCGCTTACAAAACTAGACAAATTGCCACTTTAGAGAGAAGCAACAACAACAACGACAACAGCTAAAACAACTACAACAACAGGCAAATAGGAGCTGACCCTCAGTAGCAAAAGTGATGTCGACGCAGCGAAGCTGGCTGACTAGCTGACTGGCTGACAGCCTGACATTGAAAGCACACTTGGGACGAGAAAACAGGCGCTGCCATTTCCATTTGCCATATATAAAAAGTGACCAAAAGCCAAATGGGCCGACGTACAGAATAACTGGCCATTCCGTATGTTTGTCTGTCTGTCTTTCGCTCGGTCTTTCGGTCGGTCTCTTCGCGAGAATCGTGTAGTAGCGAGCCAGTGGAGATTGCGTTACGTGGCGTGGCGGAAACGTAATCAAATGTGCGCATTAGGAGCCCGCAAAATTTCCGTAAAGTATGCTCTATGAATAAATACTAAAAAGGCAACAGAGCAAGTAGCTTAATGAATGGTTAAGGGCGCGTCGCATTACAGTGGAATGTGAAGGTTAATAAATGTGAAGAATAAAAATTGTTTTTTAAAAGCTTTGTTTTCGAAATCTCAAGGTTTAAGTTGGAGTAACTATCAAAATAGTGAACACTTTAAAACTTTAGAGCTTTAAAGCCTTAGAGCTTTAAAGCTTTAGAGCTTTAAAGCTTTAAGAGGTAAACATTTTACTTTGCTTTTAAAATTGTGTAACTTTTTTTTATACATTCTTCCACTGTGTGCCAACTCAAATCAAATATGGCGTTTGAATTGAATGAAACGACAACTGGCGAAAAAAGCAACAAGCTCAAGTGGAAGCGACAAGAACAATAACGCTGAAAATGACGATGACGTTGAGCTAAGAGAAGCAGAGCATAGACGAAAGAATAAATAAAAAATAAATGCAAATACGTGTACAAGTTCAAGGTCCGACACAAAAGTCTGTAGTTTAAATATGCGCTCCTCTTGGTACTAAAGCCGCGGCGTAATTACAGATGACTGCGTTGAGTGGCCACATTACAATGTATTAAAAAAGAAGAAGAAGATGGCCAAGAAAAATACATAATAACGAAAAGTGATGATGACGAAGAACGCGTAAATAAAATGGCAAAAAGTAAATGTTAATTTGCAATTGCTAAAACGATTAGAAAGGCTTAATTAAGGATTCCTTTTTCCTGTTGCTGTTGGTATTGCTGTTGGTGTTGGTGGTGCCTGTGCGCCATTTTTTATGCCATTTTTTGTATGTTCTTTCTTTCTTACCCGCTACTTGTGAGAGCCTCAACATTTATTTAGTTTTATTTATTCAGCGCTTGAGCGGTACAGGGCGACAGCAATTAATGGCACAATTAAAAAGGCATTAACAACAATTTAGCGAGTGTGTATGCGGCTTTTTTTTTTTTTATTCCTACCGAATGAGCTTGCGAGTGTTGGCATCGCCACTGGAGGCGTATAGAGGCATATATTAGTAACTTATAATTTAAATTATAAATTTCTAGTTTAATTTTTTAATTGGTAAAAAACAATTTCGTAGTATTTTAAAACTAAACCAACAGTTAATAGTAAAGACCATAAACTCTGGCCTGATTAATCGGTTATAAATTGAATAAAATCGTATTGATAAAAATCGACACTTCAATTGTATGCAAACTCCTTTTTTATCGTTTGCAAATTAAAATTTGTTATTTCAAAAACCGACAAATCCAAAACTTTCAAATCAAAACCGATTATTTGCATCTCTTTCGCAGTTTGTTTGCTTATTAAAAGAAATATTTTCAAATCGTTTATACCATTTTACTTGGCTTTTTTTGTAAATAAAGGCAAATATTGTACTTTAAAGTTAGGTTTGATGATATCGTTTCTAATGGATCTATCGGTTTTGTACAAAGAACTCTACAATAGTCGTCATAGTTCATATTGTATTAAAAGCAAAGTGGAATATTATCATAACAAGAAATTAAAATGGGTTAAAAAAATTTTCACGAAAATATGCAGTTTTCAAAAAATATGCAAAAATATGCACTAACAATTGAATGCCATTTTAAAGGACATCTTTTTATAAGTAAAGTTAACTTAATTACTTCACTTTTGAGATGCACAGTAAAATTTTTAAATTTTCATGGACTTCCTTTGCCTACTTTTAACTCAAAAATAAACTCAAAAAAATTCTATTAATTTGATTAATCGATTATGAACAAAATTTTGACTTAAATCAACAGCAAACATTGTCCGATTTTAATGTACGACACTGTAAAAATCCAACTCTGGTCTATAATTTGCTGCCAAATGAAACTAAAACTTTCACTACGCCCACAAGAACAAAAGCAAAGAATAGCTGAGGTCGTGTAAAATCCTATCAAAAAGGTTTTCATTTTTATGTAATATTTTGTTGTTGTAGTTGTAGTTGTTGTTTTTGTTGTAAAGCAAAGAAAAAACTATTGAGATAATTTCAAAATAATGACCAAATTACTTAATTTTCCATAATAACCTTTAATGAGTTTATGTTAGCTAACTGGGTTAGAAACTCTTTTTGGTAAGGAAAAAAATTGCAGCTATATACATACATACAAAAAAAAAAGGTAATTGAAATGTGGTAATACGTAAATCAGAGAGTAGAAAATTGTAATTTACATATTTGAAATTTAGAAGGTTATTCTTATTAAATATATTACATTTCTATGCGGGAAATTACAGAGGACACGCGGCAGTCAGGAGGGAATGTGAGAAGGATTTTGAGTTGCTTTATTATGCACAAAGGGAAAGAAAGAAGCCATTAATAATTAATATGGCCAAGAATATGTTGACCTTTTCTTAATTGTTTTCTTCTTTTTAAATTAAAAATATTTCCTAAGTAGAGTCCGCTGTAAAATTAAAAAAAAATTAGAGCTGCTCGTAAAACCTCGTAAATGATTTTCGAAAAATTTTATTTGTTTCTAAATTTGCGTTTAGCTTTAAAAAAAATTCTTTCGTGCTTTACAATAGCAACACAGTCTCAAACTATATGAGAAAGTCACTTGCAGGTTCATTTATCTGAAAAGTTGGTATGACGGCTTAAACAAAAGCAAAAACAACAACAAATATTAATATAAAGATCAAAGCGAACCTATGCAAAATACAAGAGAATTTACAAAACCAAAATATGAGATGGAAAATAAAAATGAAATAAGTAAAATAAGCGAACCTGATTCGTAAGTAAATGGGGAAAAAACCTTGAAGCGGCCAACGCTGCGCGTTTAGTGTTGCCAAGCGTGCAAGAAGACGAACTGAAAAGCGAACCCCAGCTACTTTTGCTTTTTCCACGCTAAAGCCAAAGCGAAACGAAAACAAGAATTTTTAAAAACAGCAGCCCAATATCAGCTGCTGCTGCTCACCGCCGCTGCCTTACTTTGCCAAGCCTAACCTTGTCTGTCTGTCTGTCTGTTCGTCTGTCTGTGAGTAGCTTCCTTCGGGCAAAAGCGTGCCTTTGGTACCAAAGCATTTGAGCCGGTTCTCAACGTTCGCTGCCGCCGCTTCTACTTTGCTTTGTGTGGCATGCAAAATGGCAACACTGGCCCCGGCGCAAAAAACAACAAAAACGGCATCACTGACTGCTACTAATGTTTTTGCGCAAAAGTGCCCGAAAAAATGCAGGCCTGACTGTATTAACAACAACGACAAAAACAACACGACGAACAAGAAAACTATGAGGAACAGCTGTAATAAAAGAAAAAACTCGCAACTACGTCCATTCAGTTTGGTATTTTTTCTTTAAATATTATACCCTACCGAGTAAGTATGATTGGGTATATGCATTTTGAAAATGCTCTTGTTAGAGAGTAAATTGTAATATTAAACTTTTGGATTTTCGAAAGATAAATTCGAAAGATATATTCGAAAGATAAATTCGAAAAATGGATCTCTTCACTAAGTTGTTTGGTAACTTCTAGACTTGAATTCTTTTCGAAAAGTTCACTTTCACTAAATTGAAACGCTTTGAGTTAACAAGCGTTGTTGAAGAAGCTCACAAGATGCCGGACTACCCATTTGCAAAAAATATGCAAACAATTCAGTTTTAAGCTCTTATTTTGAAAGTTTAAGCTTTTATCTTTATTTGACAAATTAAATTCTTTAAGATAGGATTTAGATATAATTTGAGAGATCTTCAAAAAACAACCTTTTGAGGAAAGCTTGTCAAAGAAAAACTTTTTTAATAGCTCCATAATTGCTGATTGGAAAGTTCAAAACCATCCAATTGGAAATATTTGATTTGAAGATTTTTTTATATACATATACAAAATTTTAAGCTTTTTTCAAAAAGAGAATACATTTTTAATAGGAAGCTTTTAAGCTTTAAGAATAATATTAAAATAAGAAAGCTTTGTTTTTTGGAATTCCTAGTGAAAAACCTTCTTCGAAAACTTTTTAGGTATCTAACTACACAAAGTTGGGCTTTTTAAAACGCAGGACATCCCAGCAGCGACCACGCCTGCAAATAATTACTCCACTATTTTTGCACAATAACTCCGAGTCGAGTCTTCTCGTAATGACCAAAAAATTCGTTTGATATTGGCATTTTTTTTTGCCGTTCCTGCTGCTGCTGCTGCTCTTGTCGGTGTTGCTGTTGCTTTTGCTGGCATCGTCATCGTTTTCGTCGTCTTCACGCAAGAATGCAGCTTGCAATGGAGCTCATAATGGCAGCGGCGGCACTGGCAACGGCAACATTTAGCCCAAAGAAGCTTCTCTTATGCTTGCATTGTCGTCTGCTGTATCCACTACTTTAGGTTTCGTTCTTCCTTTCTTTCATTCTTCCATTTAAATTCTTTGTTTGCGATTTAGTCAGCAACATGCAAAATGCTGTTGACGACAGCAGCAACAGCAGCAACAACAACAATAATAGGCAACTGCGACGGCAAAAGTGCCGGGCAAATGGTTTTTAATTGAAGTAAAAAATAATAATTACAATAACAATAAAACAAGAAAAAAGAAAAAAAGTGAAGCAGGTGCTCGCTCGCGTTTATTCCGGATTCAAGCAAAGATGGCGCTAAATAACGGGTTCAATGACTGCGGTCAATTGATTTGCAAACAGTTTTACACGGAAGTCGTTATATACAACGAAATCTATATATTATTATATATGAATAAACGGTTTTAATTTAATTTAACTATTTAAATTTTCTTCAGTCTTGAAGAATCGCTTGAGAAAAATTAGAAATTTAATTTGTTTTGTATTTTCTCTTCTCCTCTTCGCTTTGTTTTGCTTTAATCACGACTTTCCTTTGTATAAAAATGGAGCATCACGATAAGATCGGAACCTAATTGAAGCTGTTCGCAACTAAAATCGCCGATAAACTCAATAGCTCACAAATCGCTCAAGCAATAAGAAAGCCAAAGAAGAAGAAAATGATTGCAATTCAGACATGACAGCCGAGTGAGATGAGACTTGTAGTCACAGAAATCATTTATAAAGATAATTTATAAGTTTGTAAGCGAATTCTTAGTAAAAGTTTTGATAAACATGGAACGATGGAACTTAATACTTCTTGAGCTGTTGGGAATCATCAATTGAAAAACTTGTTTTATAAAATTGTCATAATAGTGATTCTTCGAAGAAAGTCAATTTCTTTAAGGAAATTCATATTTTCTTTACACCACAAACTTTTTATTCAAATATATTTTATTAAAAAAAAGCAGTAATTATTTAAAAGCGTTGAGCAAATTTGTAGATAATTTAAATTTTGTTAAAGCCAATATTTTGTGTGACTATATAACTCAAATAACGAACAGAAACACGTTCACGCTCACGTTCATGTTCCCGTTGAGTGCATATAAAAATGCTGTATAAAACGCTGCAGTTGCGGTTGAGATCGCAGCGTATAATAAGCACATAGCTGGCATTATTGCCGCAAAGAATTTACGTTATGAAAAGGGCTTTAATAGACAATTAAAAAAAATTCGTTAACAAGTCTTTATAATATTTTAAGAAATTGTCTTAACTAAAGAAAAATGCAAAGATTTGTAAATTTTTCATTTTATGCATTGAAACTTAAAATTAAAACTTTCAGTTAAAATTTAAATTCAATGAGTTTTAAATTCGAATTCAGTTGTTCACTTTTGAGTTTGAAGCACTCACGCAGCATATTTGTAAGCGTGCATTGGATTGCTTTCAGTTTAAGTTAAATGGAAAGCGAATATGTTCGACCTTTTATAGACTCTAAATCGCTCATTTGAAAAGTCAGAGGATCGTCGATTGTTATTAAAAAAAAAATATATGTATGTATATAAAAATGTTTATTAAAGTAACCTGTAGTAGTTGTTGTTTGTAGGCGGTCGTACACACACGCACTCACACACTCTCAGCATATGTTTGTAGTTAATTTGTTTCACTTTAGCAAAAATGATTTCTTTAATTTTCGCCAAACACTTTCAAAAACTTTGCTTTACTTTCAATACTTTTTCTTAGTTGCTAAGCATTTTCAAATTTTCATTTCGTTTTTCTTCTTCTTTTCTTCAATTTATCGCACAATTTCCTCGCGTTTACATTTTACACAACAATTTAGCATAAGCAAGTTTGATGCTGTTTTTTTTTTCTTTTTTTTCTTCTGATAAACGCTTCTTTGCTTTGTTTTTGTTTTTTTTCCAAAAAAATTTTTTTGAAGCTTGCTTTCGCCGACGACAAAACTTTTCCGTACGTACTCGTATACCGCAAAAGACGAACCGTCTATTTCGCAATTGCTGCACAAACTGTTTGTTATGCTAGCGGCCAAGTGCCAGCCAAGTCCCTTGCCAAGCGACAACATGCACACACGCACGCACGCACATGTACACTCCTCGTCGGGAGCTGTTTTTCCGGTTTTTGCGAAGTCTAAACTCCCGATTTTGTTCGTTCGTTCATTCGTTGCGTTCGTTGGCATTCAAAGAGAACGAAAGCACGAGTCCGAGCGTGAGTTCGTTTATGGCATACGAAGATTTGAATTGTTTGTGGCTGAGAACCAGTTTTAATTCGGCTGTGCGAAATTTATCGCTTTAGTACGAATCGAAGTTTTGCGCTTGGCAGTGCTATAAAAGTGGGAAGACTTTTTCGTCTTTGCCGGCATTTGACTTTGTGTTTGTTTTTGTTGTGTTGAGTTGCATTGTTTTGATGGGAATGCGCAGGAGCATGAATTTAACAGTCGAGATGAGAAGAGAGAGAGAGAGTGTTTTTGTTTTTGTTTATGTTAAATAACAGCGAATGCGTTTCAACTTGCAGTAAATGTTAAGGTTAGTTGAATTTTATGTTTACGTGTTGTTGGTCTTTTAGAAATGTTGTTGTATAAAAGTTAAATAATTTTTTAAAACTTAATAACAAATAAAAAATTAGTAACCAAGTTCAAAATGTGGTCATAGCAATTTACGACTGAAGCGTAGATTTTCCAATCTTTGCCTCCTCGGAGCAAATTTTACCGCATTTAAAAATGCATTTTTTTTTCGCTTACTTTCCAACAACAAACATTTCACAACTTACTCCTGCATACGACCCGACGTTTAAAAATAAAAATCCATCAATCCCCGGCACCTTTGCCACCGCAAAGTTCGCTACGCGCCAGCGGTGCAAGTGTAGAATGCAACTTTTATGAAACAAATTTAACTCGAGATGTCTGCAACAATTCACTCAAGTCGAGAGCATTCGCGTCAGTCTGGGGCACTTTTCTGTTTCAGCGTGTATGTGTCTAGGAATTTCTTATTTGTAAACAGAATACAAAAAAATAATAATATAAACAACAACAAGACAACAACAAAGCAGGCTGCAAATTGTCCTGAAAATGATAGACGTACTCGTTCTCTGTCATGCAGCTCAGCTCAGACATTGACATTGTTTATACGCAAATAAATGAGGAAAATTGTTTTGCAAAGTTAAGCATCAATGTTGTTGTTGTTGTTGTGGCTGTTGTTGTTGTTGTTACTGGCATCTTTAGAGGTGAAGGTGAAGCAGTACTTAATACGAGCGTCAGTCATAAGAGGGGGGGGGGCGGAAGGGGTGGGATGGTTTGTGTTGGGTGTTGGATACCAGACATGTGGGCATAGCTTAGGGGCATACGGTTAATTAAGCAATTCTTGAGTTCTGTAAAATTTTGCATTTTTACGTGTTTATATTTTTGTTGTTGTTTTTGTTGTTCAATGACAGAATTTTCGTTTTAACTGGAAATATTTTTTCTGGAATTTTTTTGGTTTTCAATGTTTTAAGTAGAGTACATCAATTTGAGTAAGTTTGGTTGGAATGCGAATTATCTAATATTGTAATTATATAAGTAATAGTAAGCTTCCTATCTGCCTCTTCCGGGTCTTGAACATACATAAATAGTTCAATTCGTCCAGTTTATCGAGTCCACCCGGTACATCTGGCTTTTTTAGTATTTACATTCATTATATCTAGTTCATTTAGTATACCCAGTACATTCGGTTCATCTCTTACATCTGGTTTTCCTAGTTCATACAGTAAACCTGGTTTATTTAGTCATCCAGACTAGCTGCATTATTCAATCCATCAAGTAAATCTAGATTATCCAGTACATTTGGTTCTTACAGTACATCTGGTTCATCCAGTACATCTGGTTCATCTATTACATCTAGTTATTCTAGTTCATCTAGTCCAACCAGAACTTCTGGTTCAATTAGCTCATCCAATTCATCCTCTTAATCCTTTTAATTGTAAACCATCCAGTTTAGTCTATTTTAACTACTTCTATCAGATGATTTCTATTGATATCCTAAATCTTTGTAACCAATTTCCTCCGCTTTCAAGTAATGTGAATAAACATTGTGTGGGCGTGGCATTTATTTTACTACTGAAAACCCCTCAGATATAACAAAATGTATATCTCTTAAGTTTCATGTAGCTCAGCTCATTGATTTAAGCGTTCTGCGGTCACAAACAAGTAAACGAATAAAAAAAAAGCAAACATTGAATTTTATTAATTTAGTTAATTTGCGAAATAACTGTAACTAATGATTAGTTTCAATTAAGTCGCAATTAGTTGAATTATCCAGCAAATATATAGAAAAATCAATATGACTCAAGTAATGGCGGTGATTTTTCACCGGCCCATACCGGTGTGCTGTACTTTAGACGGCTTTGAAAGTGGTCAAAATTAATTATGCTGATTTCTTTCTGCCATGAATATTTAAAAACTCATTCATCGCAAAACAATTGAATGATTAACGTGGCATATGGCTGTGTTTTTTGTTTGTTGTTGTCGTTGTTTTTTTTTTTTCATTTCGTCAGAGTTAATACAACAACTCTAAAAGTCTGATTGGAAGTTGTCGTTAGTGTCTGCGAGCTTTTGTTTTTTCTTCTCGTTCTTTCTTGGAATTGAAATAACGACACGTCGCGCAGATTACATTTAATTAGCCTTCGATTTGGCCGCATTCCTTGGCGTAAGTTTTGCCAAAATACTTTGTCGGAAAATTAATGGTAAGCTGCGTTACATGTTTTACGTGCAGCGAAGGATGTCTTCGGTGCGAGAAGTTGAAAGTGCGATTGCATAATTATAGATTTGTGGATTTGTGTTTTCTGCGTCGGTAGCTGGACTAATACTTGGAATACCGGGTGAGTCGTTAGGTGAACAATTTCGAGGCACACCTGGATTTTTAGAAATATTTTGAATAGTTTGAATTGGCTTTAAGACAATTTTTCAATACCACTTCGGAGTTAGGTTTTGAAAAGTATATCTATAAGATACTCTTATCTTAGAAATTTGTCAGGATAATTCTAATTTGACTTCTGATTTGTTAAGCTGCATAGGAAGCATAATAGTGGATCAAAGTACATTGGGTACACTCATATTATTAAGCTTGAATTGAATCCAGAGGACCTGGAATCCAAATGGAAATTTCTAAATAAAAATAACTTCAAACGTCCTATAAGATACGAGCTTGTACAGAGAACTCTAGAACAATAAAAGCTTATGGTAGCCAAGTAAAACAGCAATAACTTGAACAAGATCACAAACTTCAACATCAATCGAAGCAAATCAATATTATAGCCAAATATATACAAAAGCGTTTCTGCCTGCCTGCCTGCTTGTCTGCCCGCCTGTCTCTCAGACCAAACGCCATCGCAGATACGAGAATCAAATGAGCCATTTCTGCACATCGCGCAAATAAATTTCCAATGATGCAGCATTTATCTGATGACGCCTCGTGTTGCTGTGACCTCCTCTGACCCACCACCATTGAGAAGGACCAGTGCTGCACTTCAACCGACTTTAACACACACATTCTGACATAGCGACAACGCAACGTGAACTTGCCTCTGCCGCTCAATCGCCTTCGACCGTGTTTCTGTTTTTGTTGTTATTGTGGGTAATATCCTTTGGCTAGAAAGGATAAATGTTTAAGAAATCGTTTATAATTCGTTTGCTCAAGACGAGATGCGAACGACGAAGTTGGTTGATATTGGCTCGTTGCCTTACGTCTTCTGGAGGTGTTCCTGTTCCTTTTTATTGTAGTCGCGTTTTCTTTTTCTTCTTTTTTTTTGATATTATTTTTAGATGTTGTTGTTGTTCTTGTTGATCCCTGCAGTAATTTGGGGTTGGTCTTGTATTACACGCTCATGGCCAGTGTGGATTGAATGTTTTGTTGTTTTTCTTTTTGCCGACAAACTAACGGACAGAGGTGAAGCTGGCATTTGGGTAATCTAAAACCAAAGTCATTTTATTTGGATCGTTTATTCGTTTAAAAATGTTTGTGTCTGTGAATGTTGATTGAAGTGCACAGTGGCGGCATTAAAAATCAATGATTAAAGATTTTTAAGATATGAGCTCTTTTATTTTTGTTGGAAGAGATCTTTACTAACCGACTTTAACAAAGGATTGTTAGATCTTAAAGCTAAAAAAATATTTTTTAGTCTGGTCGAAAGACTCGGGAAAATTTTCTTTAGAAAGGAGTTTCTTTACTCTAAAAAGTCGATGGTTTACTTAACGAATCCTGACTTAAGTTTGTGCCACAAATCGAAATAAATTTTTATTCCACTGCACTGTGCACACGATTGCTCGACAGACTTCTACAAGAACGCCCAGACAATTTCCTAAGTCATCACAACATGCAACAGCGGCGTAAAGCGGAAGAAGCAAAAAAAAAAATATAAAAAAACAACAACAACAACAGCCAGCCACGCCACGCCACGCCACATTTTCATAGCCATCAATGATAGCCACAATTCAATAGCAAATATATAGAAACGCAAGCAAGCAAGCAAGCGAGCAAGGCAGCACACCTGGCAGCATACCAAGTCAAATGTTTGTGCAGCATCATGCGGCATCATCAACAAACCACTTCATGCAGGACAAACGACCGACGACCGAGAGCACGGGCGTCGTAGGACATGCTCCCGAATGCTACGCCAATTTTTCTCAATTTTCATTTTTTACTTGTTTTTTTACTTTACTTTTCTTTCTTTCTTTCTATTTGTTTGTTTTGTTTCTCATCTCATAACAAAGCGATGAGATGTTGGAAAGCAATTTTAGCGTTGCTGCGCTTGTTTGTGTATTAGACTGGTTTTATATATATATATCTATTCATTGAATTGTTGTTCTTACAAATAATTGAATTTTACATGAAAAACAAATTGCTGCTTTGTTCTTTTTATTCTAAAGAGCTCATAACTTTATAATAAATAAATATATGTAAACCAGTCTAAAGCGCATGTGTGTGCGTGTGTGTCTCTCTGTGTGTGTGTGTGTATATAACTTACAGGTGAAACAGTGCAATTGCCAGGAGCGTCGGTAGTCAGCAAACATGGCTTTCATCCACTTTTTCTTTCGACGACTACATATTCGTATTATTTTAGTCTAAAGCATACTTTTGGGCGCTGAAACGTACTAAATTCGTCTACCGGGAGCGCTGGCAAGATGCACGACTGCTCTTTGGTGATTTGGGCGTGTAGCGTGCGGTTGGAGCACTGTTCAAATTGTTGTAATTGTGCGTTTTGTTGTTGCTGTTTGTAGTTGCTGTTGCTCGCAAACGCTTCAAGCTAAACGAAAAAAAAAACAGGTTGTATACTTTTTGGCGTTCGGTCTTTCTTGGTCTTATGTATGTGTGTGAGTGTGTGTGTGTGTGCGTGTGCTGAACAAATAAAAAGTGATATACGCGCGACACCGAATGAATATTAATCGTTTCGCTTTGGCTGTTTGGGATTTCTTCCATGGCGTTGTGGGCAAGCCAGGCCAAAGCTCAACTGTAGCTACGACTTCCGCGAGTTTTCGGGCATGCGGTGTAATTTTCTTCTTCTTCTTCTTTTCTTCTTCTTTTTGTTGTTGTACTTCTTTGGCATCTTAAATGATTTCCTTGCGATTTGTTGAAATAGGCGAAATCTATTATTTTAAGCCAACGCTGCTGCGCCACGCACGATTTGTAATAATTTGCTGTAGCGGATGTAGGGAATATTATGTGTGTGTGTGTGTATTACATATGTGTGTTAGTGTATTATTGATAAATTCGACGGGCTTTAATAATTTCTCAATTGATTTGTATTTAGTCAGGTGATTTCGCAAAGCAATCAGTACGATGCATTAGCAAATCGCTCGTGACTAGGGATAAGTAAAAGCAGAGCTTTTTATATTACTGACAAGGGAATTGAGTGCCAAGAACTCATCACGCATTCGTGGTCAAATGGACCAGTGCGGCTTAATGTAAATATTAAAAAAAAGTTTGAATGAAAAGTGAAGATGTAGACAAACTTTTTCCATGAAAATCTATTTTGTTATAAACTTATACAATACTTAAAAATTTATTTATAAAAAAATTGTTTTGTATATAAAAATTTGTTTACGTTCAAATTTGATCAAATCAGATTAAGTAGTTCAGGTCAGACTTTGCTATATACATTTTAAGACCTAAGTCAAAACCTAGCTAGGTAATTTTAAGATCTAAGAAATCAAATCAGAACATATCTAGTTTAAATCATATCATTTTAAAAACAGATATAATCAGATTTAAACAAATATGGAAATAAATTTGAAGTATTCACTGAATTCATTCGATAAAATTGTTATCAATACACTTTCATTTACTCTTTCGCAAAATTCATCGCTATGAAGTTTATATATATTACCTACATCATTTTATATCTAATTTCCCATCCAAACACTTTCTATATCTCTTTTTACATTCCGACAGTATCATGGGTACAGCACAATGGTTTTTGAGGACAGAGAGCTATGGTCTAATCCAGCCCACACTCAACTCTAACTCAAACTAACCTTCATAATTTTTAATTAGATGTAACAAAACATATGGAAAAGATCTGATCATAAATGAATCAAGATCAAAAACATCTCATCAGTTAAAAATCGTCACTTTCGAATTCCTCAGAAATAAACTCTTTAGAGCACTTCGTAGCTTTTTCTCTGCCTAGGCTCAGAGTGGTAAATCGTTGATCTTGGCTTTGCGATTACATTTCGGAATTAGTGATTATAACTTCTGTCACAGTTTCATATTTTAGGAACGGTTTTGGTATTTAATTTCTTGAATTTCATAAAGCTTTAAAGAATTTTCGTCGTCTTTCAATTTTCTAGTTTGCTCTTTAAGAACTTCTTGCGGACAGGGCGCTTGGAAGAAAGCGATTGAGCTTACTGCAGTTTAAATTACATAACACATGTCTTAACTAACCTACTCTAAATATCCTCTTCTCTCAAAAACAAAAGTTTTACTCTCTTACCTTCCCTACTATCGATCTTACTACATGTCTCCTAAGCGTTTCTTAGGTGCTAACTCAACTTCAAAAAAATCCTCGAGTAAATTTGTATAATACTTTTGTAACGAATAATCATTTATAATGGCTATAAAAGTCGTGTTTGTTTTAAAAACATTAAATTTATTAGGTTCTTAGACTAGCGCGAGAAGGAATTGCTTTACTTTTGTTTAACTTTGGACATTCCCAGGAGTCAGGCTCTAATAATGTCGTTACTTTAGTATGCCTTTTTAAGTTTACAAAAAAAATTAAAATTAAATATACAACCCTCACTAATTGCCCGAACGACTTGTGCAGCAGAACCCTTTCTTAATAGCCAGCGAAAAATTTTAATATACTCAACATTAAAAATTCCACGCTGCCGAAATGAAACATAAAAATTCCGACAAAAAATTTCCGGAAATGAAGAATTTTTATGTTGTACCTTGCGAACATGTTTCTGTGTTCTTTCTTCTTTTTTATTTTTACATTCCTTCTTCCTTTTTGACAACCTTCATTGCCGGCAAAAATAAACTTAACTCAGCAGAGACAAGAAATCTGTCGTACATTACGAAATGACAAATTTCTGCATAATGCTGGGCGTTACAATGGTCTTTTCCACCCCCCCCCCCCCACAGCTAAACAAAATGAGCGAATTTTGCCAATTTAAGGCAAAGAAAAATTACATTCATTTCAAAAGTGACGCGTTAGAAAAAAACGAATGAAAAACAACGAAGCCATTTTCTGAAATTCTGACATTAACTTCCGTTTTCCGTTTCCTCGGCATCACACAAAGAAGAAAAAAACCAAAAACAACAACACAAAGAAAAACCAACAACTCAAGTAATCGTTTTATGCAGGTAACTCATTTTTAAATACAAATTTATGTTGCTGCATGGCGAATTTTTAATGTACGCTGTTTTGTCATTGTAAACGTGGCTACGAAAAACAACAACAAAAACAACAGCAAAAAAAACGCTGAAATTACGCGCGTAATAAAAGCGCCTTACCTTGCTGTACGCACTTCAAGTAAGTAAATTTGATTAATTCTCGACGCCTAATGGTATGTCATAAATTTTGGTTAATCAAAAAAATTACAACAACAACAACAGCTACAACAAAAATGAAGCAACAACAAAAAGTGTTAAATTCGTTGCCTAATTTCGACGGAAATAAGAAAGCCGTCAGAATATGTGTTTTTTGATTGTCATTATAATAAATTTACGAAAATCTGTTTTGACAGCGACAACCACAAACACGACGACGACGGCGACGCCTCATTTTGACATTATTTTTAAGCATAATTTTCGGCGCTTTCACACACCCCCCCCCCCCCCACTCTAACCACGAAATAGAAGTCATCAACCGAAAATAAAAGGGATTACATATTTCCATAGTCAAACCCCTTTTGTGAAAATTACTTGCATTAAATATGATTTTTACTATTTCCTGTCATTGTGCCTAATGACAGTCGTAATGCTCGAAAGTATGCAACGAACTTTGACCGTGACAGTTGCTGGTGGTGGTGGTGGTCGTCGCATTACGTAAATTGTGTAAAGTGTCATAGCAGTGGTTAGTTGGGCGAGCAAAAGTAAAGCGTCGCTGTCACAATTGCACTTGGTCATCGTTTTAGCTGTGATATAGCCCTGTGGAAAATAGTTGACCTTTCTAATCTTTCAAGAAGAGACCTCTGAGATATCGTTTAAGTAAAAATCTTTTTTTTAAGTATCAGTTCAGGGACTAGTACCTATACAACATTACAAAGAAAGACAGACATATAACGTTTAACTGATTCCCGAAAGTTTTGGATAGCACGAGGGGGGGGGGGGGGGGGGTGAACGGAAGGGGGACTAATGGCAAATCATTTGGTGAGGAGACGATTTAGAGAGGAGAAGCTGAGAGAAGTGTTATGCCTTTCACCTCAGCGAGCCCCACCTTAAGTAAAAATCTAACTGCGTATGGCGTTCCCAAGTTATTATAAATATTTTATTAGGAGGCGTGACATTTGTCAATCATAGCCTACATATTGTATATTAGTTCCTATCAACTTCCTGAAGCTACAAATCAAATTTCATCTTCGTAGCATTAGCTATAGAGATTTCTCTAATTGTAGGCATAATCGACTTCGACCATTTTGATGCAAGTTATCAACATTTTCCTCACACATTTTTCCGACGAATATAAACAAAGTTATTACATTTGCTGTGCACTGCTACCTAAATGAATTTCCTCCTGGGTAGTCAAGTACTGCGGTCGACCACCGGCCTCCACTAAACGCTAATCTGATAGGTTACAAACATTTCCGACACTTAATTGCAACTGGCATTACGCTAAAACCGAAAAACTAAAAAAAAACTATGGTGCGGGCAGTAATGGAGAAAGCAAAGTGGTTAAGTACAGTGGGGAGAATATCTGTCGACATTTTGCGGCTAAAATTCCGACATATTTCATTAGTCGAAAAATAATTTGCAGCCGAGAAGAGTGTACACAATCCTTTTGGAAAGAAAAACTTTAGCGACTTTGCTATTGACTAAAATAAAAGGATTATGAAGAAAGCCCGCACAAAATTAAATTAGCCCATCTTTAGCAGGAACATTTTCACCCTCGGGCTAAACCTTTTGCCATGCTGCACTTTAGCATACGCTAAACCAGGAATACGCAAAGATCGGTTCCACTCAAACCCCGGCAATGCGTCAAGTCTAATTACCGTCTGTCGCGCCAAAATAAACATGAAATAATTCTTCATGAACTCATTTTTCGTTTTTCGTTTCGCAGCGATAAAGTTCGAAAGCAAAACTTACGCTGCACTTAGTCTAGGTTTCCTTTTTCTTTCACTTAGTGAATGAATGGGCAAATGCAAGTCGCAGCCAGCCAGCCAGCCAGCAGTCAAATTGGCTTAAACAAATGCCTTTAAGTGGGTGTTTCTAATTGTAACCCTTTTAGCCGGGGCACTGACGATGGTCGGGGGGGGTTGCGCGCAACTGTTTCCTTCGATTCTTTGCACTGCGTGGCCGAAGAAACCGAATCGTACCGAAGTGGAAAAGCAGACGTGTTGACTCCCTTGAGTGGTGCGTCCCGTCCACTTTTGCGTTCGCAATGAAGTTGTCAGCGCACGCAAAAATGAAAAAGTGGCAACAACTTCAAGATTTATTAGGATCAAGATTAACGTATTAAATTTTTCACAAGCAGTCTCACAGGATGCCTGACCAACCATGCACCAAAAAAAAACAAAAAATATCGCCATTTTCGAAGTGGCATGGCAGGCTACGGAAGTCGCGGCGCGTCTTATGGCAATGTTGGCCGTGGCAAGTGCAATGTCGGCGTTAGTTGTTGTCATGCACTGCACTTTGGGGGCGCATAATTGGTCAGCGGCAGGAGTTTGTAACGGGAAATTTTGAGGTCTTCAAGATGTTATAAATAAATCAATGCAATCAATTTGTTGTTTAATACAATTAATTACGGAATTGATAAATAATTTAAATCTTCTTATATATAAAATTAGGTTGCCTTTTCATATCAAAACAACTCGATACACCATTTTTTGATAAAGAAAACTTTAGAGAAGAGTTTGTTAAATGTTTTAACTAGATTGCAACTATTTAGTTATAGGAAGCAATTTAATGTCATACATGTCAGCAGGGCGTTAAGACCGACAGTTATGTTTTCCCTTTGCTTAGTTTCCGTTGTTGGTAGAAAAAACAACAACGCTTTGGGAGTTGTTTCTTCATCATCGGTGCTTGCACTGCAGCCGGAAATGCTTTTTTTTTCTTTTTTTTTTGTGCTTATCTTAGTGTGAGTTAGAGAATAAAACTTTGAACATTCCTTCTTAATTTGGTAATGCTTGTAATTTAATGAAGTTAAGCAGTTAATATGTTGCGAATCAAGTGCGAGTGTATTAACAGCCACAAGGATACTTTTTTTGTTGGTAGTAGATATTTATAAGTGAGAGTTTAACCAAAATGTTTGAGCATTAATAAACCATTGAGGACCTCAGTTAAAGCAGATAGTGAACAAAGCAAAAACTTAAAGTTTGCAATATTATAAAAATTTAGTATTCAGCGACTTTAAATTAAATGAAAGTTAGTTTCAAATCAATTAACCAATTTCTCTAACTTGTTGGTCCAAAGAAGCGATTTGTATTAACTCCTGGAATTGCAATGCAAAATGTGAAGAACTTAAGAATGATTTTTTGTTTATTTAAATTTGTTAATCAGGTAAAGTTTTGTTCCCAAATGCCTCAGAACTGAATGGATACACCTACTAAAATTGTTTACTAACTACAAAACAAGTTGTCACCTTTTACACCAGACAATTATACAAACCCAACAAACGAGTTTGTGGGAGAGCGAGGAAAGAGCCAAGAATTGGAGTACACGAACAATAGTACTGGCCATTGGGTATTGATATAGAATTATTAATTTTTAAACGTGAAGTTGGCTGCGGATTATACACACAAAATACATAAAATACGAGATTGTCAGTAGAAGCAAAAATTAAAACTTTGATTGCGAAGAAAATTTCAGTGCCGCTACACTGTGGAAGCGGTCCCACAATTATTACAACAACAAAAATAAAAAAATTGCTCGCCACAAAAACTGTCTAGTGTAAAAGGGCACTTTTCTTAAAAAAATTTAAAATTCCCATTGCAAAAAATCTTAAAAACCAACTTAAGGCTAAAAAGTTTCTTAACATAATATTCTCCAAATTTTTAAAGAAAAAACTGTAAATTGCTTAAAAAAAAACACTTTGACAACTTTTAATGTAAAAGTATTAAATTTTCTATAAATTTTTAATTTAAATGAATTTTTGTTGTTGTTGCCGTTTACTCATTTAAATGGTTTTTACCTTTGCCGCTGCTGCTGCGGTTTGCAACCAAATGTCAAATGAAAACTTTGCAGACAACAGCAGCGCCCACAGACACCGACAACGAAAATAACAACAACAACAACGTCAACAAAAAGCAGTTAGAACAACAGCGACAAACGTCGACGCAACAGACATACGCAGCACGCGTTTATTTGTTGCTGTGCTGCCAGACAAACAGACAAGACAGGTTGTTTTAGTTAGTATGTGTTTTGTTGTTGTTGTCGGTGTTGTTGTTGCTGCTGCTGCTTTTATTATTTTTGTGACACTCGCTTTACGAAATGCAAATGTATGCGTGTGTGTGTATTCAGACGACACGCGAAACCGAAAATAAAAGCGAAAATAAGAAAATACAAACAAAACTAATCTGTAAGCCAAGTTAACACGAAAGTGCAGTTAGTTTGAAGTTTTCACTGCAGTGTCGACAATATTCACACATGTATAACGATACACACACACACACATACACACACACACACACACATACACACACACACACATATGCACATTTATTCTGCCAATTTGTTTGTTGTGATATTGCGCCATTATTGTTGCTTCTGTTGTTGTTTTTATCCTGTTGCCACTCTAAGCTGCAGTTCAGTAGCGGCTTTGTGCTGATTTACAAAAAAAAATGTTTAGATCTGAATAGCCATTCTTCTTCTTCTTAGTATTTATTATTATTAAAAGAATTTTATTTTCTAATCCTCCAAAAAAAAATTTCGCACTGGTCAACATTTAAATTCCAGCAATGTTTCAGCTTAATGTTGTTGTTTTAACCGGTGACAAACACAAATACTGTCTCATATCGCACTTATGCTTACTACAAGTTCGCCGCCTCTCAACGTCATCAATTTGTTTTTGCTTTTTTCATTTTTATTTTTTTGGTAGGTTGTGTTTTTTTATTTTGGTTTTTATGTGTTTTGTTGTTTTGCTTTTGTTTTTGCTTTTGCCGCAGCGACGCATGTGGCATGTCCTTGTGGCGTATTTAACCTGTCTGCATGGTGGATTACCAACAACAATAGCTGTGAGGCAACACAACTAGCGACAAGAACAACACAAACAACAACAATAACAACAACAACAACAATTCCCCATCATGATGCCAAATGCACTTTCTTCGCTGCGGTAATGCAATCCGTTGTCATTCTTTCGCCGTTATCCTTTATTTTAGTTTTTATTTTTGTTAGGATATCGTCCTCACTACCGCACAGTACTTAGTTGTTTGCGTTAAAAGAACACACTTAAAAGTTATAATTAAAATTTCAAGACTATTGCCCCTTTCAAACTTTTGTGCTCTTTTCTAAGTTGGTTCAACCTTGTAAGAGTTTTTCGATTTCTTTTCTAAAAATATGCAAACAAAATTTCTAACCGATATTGTTACATTTTACTTGCTCTCATTTAATTTCGTGTTCTTTTTTTGAAATACAGTCAAACCTTGTGAGAGTGTTTCAATAACTTTTTCCACTTTTTCCAAGATGCAAATAACTTAAATGTTCCATGTAAAATCAGCGGATCTTTAAAAACGTAAAGGTTTTCTAATTTGCACACTGAACAAGGATCCATATTGACACATTAATTTTGACATTTAATTTTATCAATTGCTGCATTACTAGTAGAAATCAGCTGATGGACAACATTCATCAGCTGATTTCTAATGTTGTGCCAACTGATTAAATGAAATTCGTATGTTCTCTTCTCCAAATGAAAATGATTTCTTCGAGGCAAAGTGTACACCATTGAAAAATAGTTGTCAAATTTTTGATTAGAAAATAAATAACCTGTATACATATGTATACTCAAATTTGTTATCATTTGATATGTTTTTATATACAAATTTTGTTTCTTTTATATCTAATTTGTCAATCTTTCTCAGAATAAAAATGACTTCTTTTTGGCAAAGTTAGAATAAAATTCAAAAAATATTTGTTCATTGAAAAAGTGAAATTTTGATAAAAAAAAAGAAAGCATCAAGTAAGTATATATATATATTATATATATTGTATATATATATAATTTTTTCATATATATACATAAATCAATTTTTAACAATCCAAATTAATTGTCGGAAATTTTAAGATGTTCGAGTACAGTGCGTGCGCGTCGCTTGTTCTACTTCGTTACCAGACATTTTAACGCTTATTTTAGTTTTTAGTTTCGGTTTTGCGTTACGCGCTTATTTCACTCTACGCCACTTGCTTCTCGCTGTCGTCGTTGCATCACACACCACACACACCGCACACCACCCACCACCCACGCCCCTCGATGCCCGCTCACGCTTTTAATGTTCACAACAATTTCCCTTTTTATTTAACGCTTATGCCACAAATGCACTTCGCGCTGCAGTTCCGTTCCGTTCAGTTCAGTTCGTCCCCGTTGACTACTTGTTTCGTTCGCATCGTTTTTTTATGTGTGTGCGTGTGTGTGTTTTTACTTTCTAGAGGTGGTAGTAATTTTTTTGCGGTTTGTTTGCCAATTACACTTGACACCTTCTTTCTCTGTGCGCGCTTGTTCGGTCGGTAAACTGATGCGGAATAGTGGCTGCTGTGGGCGGGGCTTACTTTGAAGAGCGTTTCTTTTTTATATTAGTTATATGGCTTAATAAGAAGAGAAACTATTTTTCAATTGTACATGGAATTTTAGATCTCAAATTAACTTTATTTAAACCAAATAAAGTATTTTTGCACCAAATAAAATCATCCGATAATATTCAAATGTAAATTTAGTTAATAAAAAAAATTTACACAAACAAAGCTCGAAATTAAAAAGCAACTTTCACTGGGTTTCTGCTGGGACATGTGTTGCAAAAACAACAGTAACAAAAATAACAACAACAAGAACACGAGCAAGCGTAACAACGTAATGCCAACAAACACACAATACAATAACAACAATGCGAATCCATTCATGCACACATGAACAGGTGCGAAAGTGTTGTTTGTGCCGAACAAAAACAAATTTCCCTTTTGGCAGAAGTGCGCGACAAATACAAAAATTGACATATACAAACAAGAAAAAAAAAACCTTTAAAATGCTTGCCAAATTTTTTATATTTTATTTTACTTCTTTATTATTGAGCTTAATTACAATTTTTGGCTAAAAGCGTTACCGGGAAGTTGCAATTTGTCATCAGAGTTTTAAACAAAAGGGAGCAGCCTCGAGTTTTGACACCTTCGGTGATAGCGTTTTGTTGTTGTTTTTGTAATTTTTTCGATGTAGTCCAACAAAGTGAAACCTTGCAAAGGTGTGAAGTGTTGTTTTTTTTATATTGTTGTTTTTGCTGACATCGTTTGAAGCCCGGTTCTTTTAGTTACCGCTTTTCGCTTTTCTGTGGGTTGCGTGTGCATTAGGCTGCTTCGTATTTCGGTAAATTCGAACTGAAGTGATTTCTTTATTCAGGATTTTTTTGTTTTTCAATGAATTTATTGTTGCTGTACTTGCCAGATTGGTGAAATGTCCATGCTGGGCAAAGAACTCTTTTCCTTTTTTATTTAATTGGTTTACTTGATAGGACAGAGTATGTTGGATATATTTTCGAATTATTGTGTTCCTAATTTTGAGAAAAGAAATCGAAATACCTTCAGAAGGTTGTACTTAGTTTAGAAAAGAACACAAAATAAAAGAGAGCAAGAAACAATTTCGAAAAGAAATCACAAAAAAAAAATTTTAAGAATTTTATTGGGCGGAACAAGAACAACAAAAACTGACCAAGTCAGCAGACAGGACAGCGCTATTTCGAAATACGCTACTATTCCCCATCAGCGGTCTTTTGCTTGGAGATGCTTTATGTTTACATATCCGCCGATAAGCTTCTTTGGTTTAGAAACCAGTGAAAATTCAATGAAAACTCGCTAGTTTCAAAACACAAGAATCGCAGAAGACAGGCGAATGAAAAAAGCAACACCATCGGAACAATTTTCCAGTTGTTGTTTTTTTAAGTTAATGCTATTAACAAGATTGTTTTTTTTTTGTAAAGCATTGATAAGCGCTTAACTTTCGCCAGATATGCAACACCCTAGCGTGCATGAGTGTTGCTTTTTGCTATGCGACACAATTTTTTTTGTTATTGTTGTCAGTTAATATTGTTTTTTGTTCTTCATTTTTAATACATATGTACATACATATACATATGAATTTTTTATAACATGTTTCAATGTCGTCCTTTTTATTGCATTTCACTTTCTCGCTCCTCGGCTTCAAAACGTGTCGCAAATTAAACACCGAAGGCGTTAATGCCACTTGAGGGTGTTCTTGAGCGCAAGCTCGCACGCTATAAACGTGTGACAAACAAAAACAACAACAACAGCAACAACAAGGAAAAGGGTTTAAAGACTTGCCAATAAATATTTGCAATTTACACTGGGGAATTATTTTTTATTACGTCTGTCTTCTGTGTGTGTGGCAATATAATTTACACATACAATTTATTTGCTACCAAACTTACGGAAAAGTAAAGCAGCATAGGTCAAAGATGTCGGTTGAATATCGCTGCAGAATCTCGGCTAAGCCATAGCCTTAATCAGTGTCTAGTCAAATGTTATCAGACCCAAATGACAGACAAAACTGTCACCGTCAGACAGACATAGAGACAGACATCAAATCACGTTTATACGCAACGAAAACATTAGCTCAAACGATTTTATTTGGTAGCGTCTGCCATGCCGCCGTGTGTTGTCACCTTCATTTTGACGCGGGCTTAGCTGAAACAAGCAACACTGTTTTTTTTGTGTTTGTTTTCGTGTTTAGTTGACAGTACTCTGCGGTTAGGTTAATTCAATATTTGCAACCAATCAAGCGTATTTTGGTTTGGCTGCGGTTTGTCTTTCTTTACTGGTGACTGGTAACTGTAGAAGATGAGCGGGAAGAAGGGGGTTCCTCCATGTGGTCCCTGTGGTATCAAAATGTGTTTTGTTAATTCGGCAGACTATAAGTGACGAAAAGTTGAAGAATTGGATTAGGTTGAATATTGTTGGAGTGACAAGTTGCTTGGTTGTTGGTTGCCACCGGAACACTTTATAATCCTCAGGAATTATGTTTGGTTTGTGGTGTGTAACGTCTCGCTAAATTTGTGTTACTTAATTTATAGGGAATCATTTACTTTAGGAAGTCGTCGCTTTGTGTGACCGGATGGAGGAGAATGACGTGCAACTGAAGCAACTGGAGATATCTGGTAAAGCAGACTGAATTCCACTATTGGTCATTTAAATGTTAAATTGTTTCCCGCTCTCATTTTATGTTGTGTTCTTTTCTTAAATGAGTACAACCTTATGATAAAGTATCGATTTTTTTCTCAAAATGATAAAATAAAAAACTTGAACCTTTTGAGAGTGTTTCGATTTCTTTTCTCAAAATATCAACAACAATTTTGCGGAGAAAAGAAATCACGATAGGTGGGAAATTATTGAAAAGTAGGAGCCTTATAAAATTTGGGGAGACAAGAAGGCTTTACATTTTATTAAATAAGAGTTAAGAAATTTGGACTTTAAAATATATCTAAGAGTTTTAAATGATCAGTAAAAAATTATGAACAAATAAGGAAACTTTTTTTGAACTTTTTTACCTGTTGATGTAAATTTCAAAAAGCATAAGTTTATAATCCAAACATTTCAAAATAACTAAGTTTTTCAACACAAAAAACGTTTGTTGTAATCAGGGCCGCGTTAAGCCTTGTTCAGTGTACCTTTGGGTCAGTGTACCTTTGGCCGATACTGCTTATATACAGAGGCCATAGTTGTATTAAAAAAATCTATTACAGAATTATGTGAACTTGAATTTAAAAAAAAAAATTGTTTTGTGCTTTGATTCGAAGTATCACATTCGAGGAAAAATATTATTATTCCACTTCTTTTGATACCAAAACTTTCTGCAGTTTCGATAAAAAAATAAAAACGAGAAATAATTGTGTCGCTAATGTTGCAATAACGAAAAAAGAAAAAAAAAACAGTCAGTGCAAAAATATGTTGCACATAAATTTGCATTAAACTTACAGCGAAAAGAAGGAGAAGAAGAAGAGCACTTAACTACATATTTCTTACATGGTGTAGAATACTTGTTTTTTTTCTTCTACTGCCAGCATAATAAATATTTACACACAAGGAGTAAACAAACAACAACAAAAAAGAAACCCAGCATAACGACATAATCATAAATTTAAATATGTGCCCGAAAAGCAACCTTGCCTCCGCTCCACGGCCGCTTTAGGCACATTTAAAAGTTGGTACAGCTCAGTTTCTTCTTCTTCTACGTATGACAACCACAACAACAACAACATCAGCAACAACCGGGAGGAGGAAAAAAAAACGCACACATCAAAGGGTCGCATGTGTTGTCCGGGTTATGCTAAGCATGCGACACCGTCTGCGCGTCTCTTTTCTCAGCGCACAAAAGTATGCCTTAATGTGTTTAAGCGACGCCATCTTAATGCGGACACACTCAACATCAGTTCTATATCATCGGTCGAAATCTGAAAATTTCTTTGCTATACAAAAAACTCTTTTTTTTTAGGTTTATTATTTTGTCAACGCTCTAAATAAATTTTTCTTATATCTTAAATATTTTGTTCTCGGTTATATACTAACGAAACGTACTGTATATTTCGGTATTCACTCTAAGCTGTTTCAAAATATGAGTGGCGGAAACTCACACACAACTTTTTTGTATTGTACAAGCTGCAATGGGATAATTTTCCTAAAAGTGTTCTCGCTAATGTCACATTCATATATCTTACTTACTTGCTTGAAGTCCAGTTGGTAACTGCAGCCTACCTCCCGCCCCCTCCTTTTAAAACTTGAATATGCGCGCTTAGGTTTTGGCCAACTTCTTGCGCTATCCATTTTTTGAAGTATTATTGTTGCTGTTGTTGTTGTTGTTGTGTTGGCATTTTGCATGATTTCAAATAAAATATGTCAGTTTCGAGTTTTTCGTTCTGCTTGCCAACTTTAACGCAAACTTGTGACATAAACATATCATTTGCTTTCAATTTTTGTACGCCCCCTTTTTGTTGTTGTATGTGTGTTCCGTTCCTTTATGACATTTTTATTGTTTTATCTTAGTATTTTTGGTGTGTCTGTGTGTGAGTGTAGTGGACTTCAATGTTGTCTCTGTTGCGTTCGGCATCTTCTGTCTGCCTGTCTGTAGGGAAAGTTGAAAAAATGTGCGATACGACAAAAGTGAAAACAACAAAAACAAAAAAAGCTTGGCAAACATATCACGAAAAACTTTTCCACTCCAAATGTTTAGTCAATTTTCGGTGAAAAATCATCGAAAACTTTGAACATATTTGTTGATTTTAATAATTTTGTTAACATGAAAAATTTTTTTTTTTGTTTTATTTCGAAAAGAAAAATTGTGTACATAGAGGCGTAAATAGTTTTGGAACTTGAAATGTGAAGTTATCTGGAAAATTGGTTTTATATTATATAATAATTATTATACGCTTACAACAAGTCTTCAATGCAGAAGAAGGAGTGGAAGTGACTTGCTAGAAGCCTTTTAGTTTATTTCTTTCTTTATCGTTGTATAAAATGAACCAAAAGCAAAGCTTTCTTCTTTAGCACTTTCTTAGGTGCTTTTAGAATAACTTTGAAAACCAGACCATTTGGAATTCTTGAAAAATAAAACCAGAGCTTCCCCTTTCGCTTTAAGAACAGATATTCTTAAGGAAAGACTTTTCGAAAAGATATTTTTGAGAGACATTTTTGAATTGTCGACTTCGTTTGGATGATAGCTCCACAACTTTTTGTATAATATCGACAGTGGGCGTAACATTTATTTAACCTCGCCCACTTTGTAAAGTTATCGTCAAAAGTCGTACCAACTTCGTTTCAAAATATCAAGGAGTAATATTAGAAATTTAATGGAGATTCAACTTATTATACAATTTTTGAGCGAAATAGATTGGCGTGGAAGTTCTTATATAGCCGATAGTTCTTTCCAGACTCATCTCTAGGTGTGTCTAAAATTTTCTAAAATTTTAAGGAAATCAGTTTCCATTTCGGCGTGAAAATAGAACAGAAAGAAAGAATGAAGGACTCGAGGAATAACAACTCCTTTTATAATATTAGTATTAAGATTCTATGCCACATTTAAGAGTATTAAAGTATAATTTTTTTACACCTTGTACAAATATAAAAAGCCAATTTTTTTATATAACTATTTATATATGAAATACTTACTTTGAGTCGGTTACTTTAGAGTCCAATCCCAAGTTTGTCCAATCATTTTTCACGTGAGAAAGTCATCCGCAAAAAGATTAATCCACAGTTATAGTTAAAATTATTTTATTCTTAAAAATTTACCATCCGCCGATACGAAATAAAAGAATTTTTAAACCAAAGGATACATCATCCGTGCAATCTCTTGCCAACTCCCGTGTTGCACACACTCTCTCTCTCTCTCTTTTGACACCCAGTGCCACACAAATGCATTGATTAAACTTATGAAGTGCTGTCAGCGGCTGGCAGCCGACAAAGTTCGTATCTTCAAATTTACCAGCTCACAAACAAATTGCAGCTCAAAACTGCTTCTGCGTCTGCTGACAAACTCCTTTTGAAAATCTCGCACCAATAAGGATTTCCGACAAACTGCAGTCAGCCAGGACTAACTTAACTGATACACGCACGCATACAAAAATACACACACACACACACGTACACTTTAAGCTGCAAATCCGCTCCAGCAACAGCAGCAGCAGCAGGAGGAGTCGTTGCTGAACACAGCTAGCTGCTTCCTGGCAAACTGCGGCTGAAGCCACAAACATTTTCGTGTGGCAGCAAAAGCAGGCGTCGTCGTCCTAGCAGACGCTTGCCGAACAAGAAAATTGTCTTCCTGTATGAATTTCATAATTTCCTCAGCTCAGTTCAGCTCAGGTTCAGTTCAGCTAAGTTCAGTCGGTGCAGTCAGTCAGTCTGTGCTTTGCTTTACTGTGTGTTGAGCGTCATGAAAAGTAACCAATTTCCTTTTGGATGAGGTTAAGCTTTTCGGGTGCAGCACGCTCTGACGTTTTGAGCTCTTTAAAGTTTTCAATTCAACTTTATGTGTGAGCGTCTGTGTAAGCGTTGGTTAAGCTTTAATGGAGTTTTCATTAAACCTGAGATTTGATTTTTTATTTTTATTTTGCCAACTTGATGGACAGACAAGCGAAAGGAATTATCAGGCGCTGATTTAAAATTATAAATTATTAATAATGAGAGACCACAAATCATAAAATTCTTCTTTAAATTATGGAATAAACCAACTTCCAAAGTTTCCTTCTTTTGGAATGATTTGAAACAAGAGAAATCGGTGATTAAAACGAAACGATCCATGCATGCCAACACTTGATTTTAATTTCTCCAAATCTTGGAACTATTGAGTTCACAAATGAAATACCCAATAGTTCCAAGTTTTGCTGGATCGCCTCCGTTAAGGACACCAAACCTCAAGAATTACTTCAATATATCAATTGATTCCTAAGTTCGATATAAAGAAATAATAAAGCAATCGAAAAATTAAAAAGCAATCTTAACAAATTCGGTTTATTTGCATTTATCTTGTAAATCGACACACACACAAATCCTAACAAAACATTTTGAAATTGTCTCTAACATCCGTTTAAAATTAAATTCCGTTCCGCTGGCCATACACATACATATGTACTTACTCGTCTGTATTTGTATGCATGTTTCAAAGACCTATTGGTTAGTATTTGCTGATGTCATCAGCAGAACAGTACAGAACCCATTTCGTAGATGACCTAATCCTACTGTCCGTCTGTCGTCTGAAGTGTGTGCCTGTGTGTGTGTGTGCAAATAGGAAGCGCTTCATTCTCCAACGGACATTTGTTTTTTTGCAACCCTTTTTGTTGCTATTTACGTTTGCTTTGCTGTGCTTTGTGCTTTGTGATTTTATCAAAACTTTTACTTTCACTTTGAAAACAACACAACACATTCAAGAGTCGATATGTTTGAAAAAATCCGTTGTGTATGTGTGTGTGTGTGTGAGTGTTTGTTCGTAACAAGAAGTGGAATGCAATAAAATTTGTTTACACAACATATTTTTTGGGGGTTGTACGTATGTATGCTTAAAGGGCAGCCCCACCTTGTTCTGGTTATAGGCCGCTATTGCCATTACCATGTTATAAGCTGTAGTGGTTGTTGTTGTTATGGTAAGAAACAACAAAAAAAGAATCCACTTAAGACACACATGGTCCAGACATCTAGACGCTGATTCAGTTGACTTTTTTTCTTAGTTTTATTTGTATGTTTTTAGCCAACAACACAAGAAATATTTCTAAATTTCTTCTACTACCTTAATTTAATAGCCCAAATAATATTGATTTTGCTTTGCTTTAAAATTACTAAATTCAGCACAATTTGCCACACTTTGAGTTAAGTTTAGATGGAAAAAAAACTCTCAATTTTATCCTTTAAATTCAAAAATCTGGAAAATCCTTTTTTCTCCAAAAATGTATGTGTGTGTGTACTAGTGTGTGCGCTCCTCTAATGCATTCAATCAGTTTCCTTATTAAACTAATGGCAATTGATTTAACAAAGGACTTTGCCAAAGGTTTCTCCATTGTTCAATTTATTTCGTTTTTCTTCTCCCAATTTGGTTGCTTTTGGGTTTTTCATTTTTCGCTTTGGTTTTTGGTTGAACATCTTATTTTGTTGTCGTTGTTGGGTTTTTATAAGCCATGCTTTTTCATTGTTAGTTAGTTTTGTTGCTCTTAACGCAGGTGTTTCATTTTCATTTCTAAGTAAGGCAATTTTTCCAAAGTTTATTCAAACATTTAATATTGGTTCTTAGTTTATTTATGAAGCAAAAAAAAAATGCATCCTTTAAGTGGAGATTTTTCGTATAAATTGAGCTGAGTACATTTCATTTTGCTTGCGAGTTTGTATTTAGCTATAGTCGCTTGACAATACATTATCTAACCCTTTGGTTTTGTTGTATAGACATGAATATAAATAAAAGTTGTATTAACTTCAACGCTTATAACTTCATTATTTTTCAACCGATTTTTACGAGTTTCTCTGAATTTACTTGCAATAGTTCAAACTACAACTTAGAAGAATAAGACTCTTTTAACATTATATTGCGTTAACAGTTGGCCAGGTTATATCCATAAGATTATAGGCGAAAAGTATTGCCAATCGATCTTCAACCAAAATAATTTCGGATTCAACCAATGTGAATCATTTTGATTCCTCGATGAACTTCAAAATGGATTCTAGACACTTTAGTTCAAAGTCATCAAACAATTATAAAAGAGAACTTCCGAATATTATTTACTATAATATTTACTATAAGTTATATATAAAACCGAATGATTTGTGGTTCCAGCTTAATATCAAATTTTTACACCAAGACCTATAAACAAGCTCTTTCAAATTTTTTCGCTTTTCCGGTTTAATTTCACACTCTTCACGCCGCCTTCAGTGGGTAAACTTTTACCAATAGCTCTGATTCATGGCCAGAAAATTCAAATGGTCGCCGCTCTCAACACATTTACACAAATACACAAATACCAACGTCGTTCCCGCTCACATAGCAGGAAAAACTAAATAAACTCAAGTATTTGCGTGAATAAATTCCGGAAAACTTCATTTCGAGCGCATTTTTCGGGTAGTGAAAAATGGCAGCCAACGTGTTTCACCTAAATATTAAATTTCACAGCCATAACCCGGAAACATATTTTCCGCTGCCACTTTTCTTAGCTTACAACATTCTTTACGGTTGCCATAACCCCACACAGCCGCCCCCGCCCCACGCCACTCGAAAACATTAAGATAACTCTGAATGTGGGTGCGCCGCCATCGTTCCCATGTCTTCGACTGGGTTAAAGACAGAGGCAAACGAAAATCTCCACTTTTGCATATGTTGCCACAAAATGCAGAAATGTACGATTTTGTAAGAGTGGCAAGTCAGCCACAAAATGAAAAAACAACAAACAAAAAAACAGCAACAACAAAAACCAAATTCACCCAACTACGAAAATGTAAAAGTAAATTTTCATCTTGGACAGATTTACGGTAACCGAACAATTGTGAGAAGCGGCGCGCACGCCACCGGATATAAATTGCATTTCCGGTTTACACTTTTTTTTTCCCGGTGCGTTTTTAAATAATTTTTGCCCGGGCAATGATTTAAAGTTGCACAAAGTTGCATTCGGACAGGAAAATTGTTAATTTGATTAAGCTGAGCTGAAGTAGTTGCCACTTGGTGTTTTTTTGTTTTCTTTGGACAAGTTTTTGGGACAACTTTAAAATTGGCAAATAATACAAAATTTTTCATTGCGTGCCGGAAGTCAAAATGGTGAAAAAACAACAACAATAACACACAACCAACAACAATAGAAAATCTAAAAATTACATAAGGGATCATGGGATTTTCATTCCATTCGTTCCTTCGACGAACGTTCGCTCGCTCGCTCGTTCGTTTGTTCGCTCACTGCGACTTTCATTGTTCGCCATATTTGTTTAGGTATCCTGGCTGTGTGTGTTTGTGTGTGTGTTTGTGTGTGTGTTTGTGTGTGTGTTTGTGTGTGTATGCTCCCCCAGATTCCCAAAGCAATAAGTTAAAAACGAAGACAAGCCGACAGAGTCTTAGAGTCTTGTTCGAAGTTGAAGAAATAGTGCGCGAATAATTTATAGAGTCACTTAAAGGATTTAAAAAGTTATCTCAGTTGAAAGCTTGAATTCAAGTTTGTCTCTTATTTTAAGAACATTGTGTATCTTTTGGATACATTTTAATTTTTTGGATGTTGGATTAAAAATTGATTACTTCATTACTTCAACTTTTATCAAAATGATTATGACATAAATTCTTTCTTCTATCAAATATTTCTTTTTTTTTTGTAAATTGCCAATGATCTTATATATATAACACGCACTGTACAGCTGCTCCGGTCGGCTTAATAAATGCCATCTTCACCTTTTTCCATTGTATACCAAATGTGCCGCACCAATGGGGACAACAGACCAACAGCAAAAACACAAAAACAACAAAAACACAAAACAAAAACAACGGAACAGGAAGTGCCGCCATGACGAGCATAATTTAACGTGTCGAACGCTCGAAATGGAATCAACAGGATCTAGGGGAACAAATGCACACACACGTTGCCAACAAATCGAAGCAAATAATATTTTTGTAGTTATTGACATTATAATCAAAGGCAATGGTAGACACAACAACAACAACAACAACAAAAACAACAACATCATTGACAATATTGTAGATACCCACTCATAGAACAATGCAACAAAAAAACAATAAGTGAACTATACAACCGCCAACAACAAGAACAACAACAACAACAACAATAACAAGAAACATAAATAAGTACGGGGAATTGCAAAAATTTTATTCATTATTTTATCGTTGGTATACGTTAGCAAACAGATGAGACCGGGCGAGTGAGCGTTACATGCAAGTTTGGCTGCGAAAAAACAAACCGAATTTATGGCCACTTTTTTTGTGAAAGTTCGAGTATTTTGTTGGCTGATTTACTTAAATTCTTTTTAATCTGAAATGTTTTTTTAACAAAGTTTTAAAAATTATTTAAAGTTGTTTGGATTCCTCGACGAGGCTCTAAATACTCAAAAACACAAGGCAGCGTTTAATAATAATTTCTAGTTTTCAAAAGTAACTAGAAATATGTAAATAAAGCTTAAGCTTTTGGTTTAAAAGAATTTTGGAGCTTAAAGTTTGAAGCTTTTTAAGAACAGACAGAATCAAGTTTAATGAAGTGTTCTTTAAAAACTAAAAAGTAAATTAAAATCATAAACACATCTTTAAAAACTCAATAATACTTTAGAAGAGCTTTAAGCTTCTCAAGAAAAAAAAAACTGTAGCTATTCAAAATGTTCGCAAAAACTCGAAGTTCTATAAACTAAAAATTTATTGAACTTAACAAGAATTCAACGTGCAAAACTTTTAAAAGTGAAAATGTCGATTTAAAAAAAGCTTAATTAAGTTATACCATAGAGTGTCAATAAATTCAAAAATTTGTTTATCCTAACTATATTTCCAAACAGTATAAACCAAATCCGTAAAAGCTTAAAGCATCTGAAAACAAAAAGCTCCAAAAAGTGAAAAATTTTCTATATTAAAAATCGATTAAATCAAAAAAAAAATTGTATATGCATAAAAATCGATTAAATTATCAAATAGGTGCAAGTTTTAACCCACACACAATCACAAACATTAACTGGGAAATGCTCGGATAACAATAACAACAACAGCAATCACAATAATACACCATGCAATAAATGTTGCACACTAAAATATTGCGAAAGTTTTTTTTTTCGAGCACCGGAAGTAGACATTTTCTTCATATTTTGTTTGTATGTTTGTTGTGTTTTTTTTTTTTTTGTTGGTAGATGCCACACTACTTTACCATAAAATGAAGCTTGCAAGCGCACCAACTTTTCTCATTTCGAAGCGTAAATTTTATTCGACATGGCTTAATTTGCGCCAAAGAAAAGAAAATTGAAAATTTTGCCATGGAAATAGAAATTTGAAATATAAATTTTTATGTGCGGGGGGGGGGGGGTAAAGGGGGTCGACCTATTGCCGCGGGAATGCAAAACATGTTACGTGGGTGTTTTCTTTTTCATATTTTCTGTTATACTTCCAAAATAAAATTTATATTTAGAAATTTTCAAAAACTTTAATATTGCCAAAAAAAATAAAAATACAAATAAAATAAGTACAAGTATTTTCAATTTATTGCCAAGCATACAAACTTAATGCGCACAAGTGTTGCCAGCCTATCAAAAAAAATAACAAAATTTTTATATATACTATAGTCTTAGGCGAAACATAAAACTTGGTCAAGTAGATACAAGCGCAAAAAGGCACGTGAAAAAGTTTTTCGCATCGAAAAAATATTTTCGGGGGCTTATTTAAGTTGCCGGCCAAATTTGGCATAGCTTTTTTTATTTGTGGGCTATAATATACGCTTCTTTGGACTTTTTGGACTTTTTGCAACTGTGTTGCACAAGTCTCCAAAGTGCGCAAATTGAATATCATCAAGGCTTAAATTAATGTCTTCAGAGAAATAAAGTTTTTTTCCTCTTTTTCTTTTCTCTGCGCTTTTCGGCTTGTTGGTCTTGGTCAGGCGGAGCAGGGGGAGTGGGTAGGGTCGGTTGGTCAGTCGCCTTTAGACGCCTTTTGTGCACTTTTAGTTATTTTTATATATTTTTATTTCAATGACAGTTTTCGCACAAGTTTTCCGTTTGCCTCTAACGAAAAGTTGTTGTTTCTGTTTCTTTTTTTTTTTGTTGTTGGCCAAAAGGGTGAGGCATGTTATCACTTAAGTTGCTAACAAAATCGGATGGCATTAATCTATGCTGACTGACAGTGTTAGAAGGAACTTGGAAAAAACTGGACTTTTGGCTGGAATAGTGAAATGGGGCATATGGGGCTTAAATATTGCAAAATTTACTTATAAATATTTAAGTACAATAAAAACAATTTAAAGCTACTTAAAAACATGAATTCTTGTATTTTTGGCATGCCACCAAATGTCTGCCTAAATAATTAATAGAAGAACCAATCACATATCTCAGCCATATTCAATTAACTAATTGAGCTGTCTCTCACCTTGCCTCAAACGCTGCCGATCGACTTCTTCTCGACTTGCAATTTAGTTTCTTTGATTTCCGGGCACGCGTCAAACCAACCAAAAAAATAAATAAAACCCATAAAAATCACACTTACTCGTGATATTTCATTCGTATATTAGAACTTGCAGCGCTTTATTTATGCACTCCCATACCAGCCCCCCACCCCCGGTCGAAATACCTTCATAATGCATCCCTTGGGCTGAGTTGGGTGCGCTTTGTTATTTTTGGCTCAGCCTCTGATAGGAAATAGCAAAATGTACCGCCCCACCCTGTGCTGTGCTCAATCTAACAATTTACCTTACATTGTGCTGCAAGTGTCGTTAATATACCCCACAACGTACCGCACCGCACCGCATCAGATCCAACCCAATCTATTAAAAATGTAAAACGTCCGCCCAACGCACAATTTGCTTGGCACGGTCGCTGTAAGAAATCCGCCCTCGGGATGCGGCAGTTTTACCCGTCGTACGACGACGACTGCAGCCACGTCTCATTTTCGCTCGGCACTAAATGTCATCCCGTGGGGAAATGGCATCGCATCACGGCTGCGTTTGATGTCATTTCCAAAATACATCCTTACGCGGAATTAAACTGCAAAGTTACTTTGTCACTGGATTTTGTCAAAACATCGCAATGGCGACGGTCTGCAGAGACTTGTGGGGCACCTTATTTCGTGCTTAGGAATAATTTTTGCTAAATTGAAATCGTGAATATGACAGCATTTTTTTTTTTATAAGTTAAACCTTTAAGCAAATTTCAATGCAATTAAAAATTTGTTCAAATATTTATCTTGTATTAACAATTTTTAAAAACTATCTCTCATTTCAATTAAAAAATTTATTCTACTAATTAATACTTTTGTTTGGACTTGATAGTTTTTTGAATTAAATATTTTTAATTTATACAATTAAAATGTCAGTTTAAAATATTTAGCTTTAGACAAAAGCTTTAACCGACTGACTGTAGGGTACAAAAGCCAACTGCATTTGTGTAAGTCAACACCATACACACACAGAGAACCAGACAAACATACAAATAGACATACACAACAGACAGTCTGGCGCAGCAGAGCAGTGTTGCTGCTGTTGCATTATTTAGCAGACACAGTGTATCTATCTATGTGTATGTTTATGTATATGTGCGTATTTTATTTTAACATTTTATGGTTTACCTTTTAGAAACGAAAAAAAAGAGAAGGTTTGGCGGGTCGGGGGTTCGGGGCTCGGGGGGTTGGTCGTGGTGGCGGTTTCGACTCTCCTGCACTTTAAGTGGCGAGTTTAAATATTCATGAGGGTGCAGCGCAAATAAAATTTTGGCAAAAATTGCGGTTCAGCTTCGTTGATTTTTTTCTCTCAGTTTTTTTTTCTAATTTTTTGTTTACTTTTTTTTAGTTTTCGGTTTTGGTTGTTGCGTATGAGGTTAGGTTAAGGTTGCGGGGGGGGGGGAGCGCTGGTTTAGTTTACTGCTCGGGTTGTTTTATGTTTTGATGTGGAAATTAGAAAATCTACATAAATTTTAGTGTGAATAAGTGCAGAATAATGCGTTCGTTGGGAGTATTTTGTTGTTTGTTTTCGTTGTTGTTGTTGCTTTTGTATTGAGTATTTGTTGTGAAAGTGTTCCTGCAGGAATAACGCAAGTTTTGACTACAAAGGTTGGCTTATAAATAATAGAGTTTGTTTATTAAATTTCGAAAATAATTGCGAGATAAAGGAAAACTACTCGAAAAGTTTCTTTGAGTTTTCTTTAACAAGAATATTTTGTCGAAATTCGTTCAACTACAAAATGTAACTGTAATTTATATAAAAAATATCTCATTAACTTTAACCAAATTTTTTTTACCACTACACCAAAAGCCACTCTCCCAATAGCTGACGCATAGAAATTATTCCCAACGCTTCCAACTAACATTTTTAATACTCTACCAATTTTTTTTGAAATTTCACAAATTCTTCCACTTAATAAAACCCACAAAATACAACAAAGTTTTACGCAAAAGAGAACCGAAAACCGAAAATGCCAAAAACAATGATGATGAAAAATCAAAACTAAACGAAAACCGAAAAATTAAAATGTTTCGAGGTGAACAAGACAAAACTTTTCACTTTGGGCGACACCTCTTTCACTCAGCATACCAACGCACGGACAGACAGACAGACGGAAATACAGACATGGCCCAACTACTTTCCATACATATACATACATATGTATATATGCGAAAGATATATGTTAACCGAAGGCAACCCTTTTTACGACCACGTTATGCTTATTAAAATTTATACATTTAAATGGCAAGTTCCGGTACGTACGTTACCACTACTACAACAACATCAACAACAACAAAACTAAAGGCGGCAAAGTTGAAAAGTTTTCAAATTCAAATTACAACGCAACCTGGCCACCCTTTCTCGACAATAAAGCGGCGCAAAAAGTAAAAAAGGGACGCCAAAAACAATTTCATGGATATTGTTGGCAAATGTTAAATGAAAATATATAATAGCGCCCTTAAGTGTCAGCGAACACACACACACACACGCATACGCATACATGTGAGTCTTATAGTCATAGTATTTTTGTATATATACTAGCGAATGCCCGGCATGCGTTGCAATGCCACTTAAAAAAAATGGTAGAAGAACTTCCCGGTACTTCTCGGTACTTCCCGGTACTTTCCGGTACTTCCCGGTACTCCCGTTAGTTAGCGGAACTTCTCGGTATTCACCGTTGTAGCGATTCTGAGTTATGGCTGTGAAATTATCGGCATACAAACTCCGAAACAAAATCCCAAATTTTTAGGAGCAATATTAGCAATGTAGTCGTATATTATCACGTAATTAATCAAATTGTGGGCGTAATAAGTGGGCGTGGACAATTTTGTATATCCTGTTATTCTTCCCGGTGCATCCCGTTACATGTTTTCTATTTAGCACATCGAGTTTCTGAGCAAATGGTGGTAGGCGTAAAAATGATCCACCCTTTTTTTGAAAGTGGGCGTTAAATTGATCCAACCACGCCCATTTTTGGGGAAGTTATCGAAAGTGTCAATACAAATTCAGATACCGAATATCAGATTTTTAGGAGCAATATTAGTGAAATAATCGAATATTTTAACTTAGTTTTAAAAATTTTTTGCGTAATAGGTGGGCGTGGCACAATTTTCTTTGCCCTAAACCTAAGTTGGCGTGAGCACAGCAACTCCCTAAAATTTCATCAAAATCGAATGAATGGTTTAGACGCCCATTTGGTACAAAGAAAGAAAGAAAGAAAGAAAGAAAGAAAGAAAGATAGAAAGATAGAAAATTTAATTTTTATATATATAGATTTTCTATCGATCTGCATTATTTCTAGACCAACTACAACAAATTTTAATTTGATTTTAAATGATAAATTTTAACATAGATTATCTCTAGACTTTAATAATCATCCACAGCTTCATCATTATAACTATCAACGATATCGCAATTTGGAATTCCTTATTAAAATATCCATTTCAATCTGTAATTCTTATTATGACTATAAGACCCACATATAAACTACACATGCACACACACACACAAACACACACACACACTCAGATCCATGCATATTTGAAGACATGCCATAGACAAAGCATAGATATATTAAGGCGCTCCTAGGGGCGGACGACGCGCGCGCGTCAAACGGAACCGGAAGCCAGTCACTTAGATATGCGTGGGGCATATCTCAGCGTACATTTTCCCTTTGTTACGTTGAACGCCAAAAAAAGCCCGAGATTTTTCCATTTTCCTATCAACGCTTGCCGATTGTAGGGCATTGTCGAAATACATAATTCTAACATGCAGCCGGTTCGAGAACTTTGTTTTTGGTTTTTTTTTTATGCGCCTTGCGCCTTTCTTTTGGTGGTTGTCATATTTGCCTTGGCGCGTTTATCATTTTGACGGTCTATAAAAATTTCAACTAGTCATATTGCACGAAGGGTGGGTGGATCGACATAAAAACCAAAAAACGAAAGGAGTCGTCTTGCTGTTACTTGTAGATTTTACTATTCACATGTTTGTTGTTTTTTGCCTTTTTTGTTGTTGTTGTGGTGACTTTTTTCCTATGCGTTTGTAAGTGAATTTTTGCATTTGCGTTTTGACAACGTAATAAGCCTCTGCGGAGTTCGGGTAATATTGATCCTAAGTGGTTGATAATAAATTGATAGCGAAAGATGAGACTGAAGTAATAATCGGGTGTCATATCGAGGGGCGAGTCAGTTGTAAATGTTAAAAATATATTAAGTTTAAAATTGAATTCCAGAAAGCTTTCGCTAGCTAATCCGAAAGTTAAGTCAAAAATGTTCGGTTGATTTTCTCATTATTTTGATATCTGAAAGATACTTTGCATGCGACACGCCCAATCATAACCACTGCAACGCGTGATTTTTTTCATTTGTACCAACCTTTCCGAATTACGACGCATTGTGGCACGGCGGCTTTTATGTATATGTGTCTAGTCGGTTTTGGGCGCCGTGACTTTAAATCGCGTGCTTTGACTGCTGCGGTGCGTCGCACTCGTGTCGCTTGTCTGCACATAGACGACATCTCCAGAGATTTGTTGTCGACTCGTAATGAAAAATTTTCTTTGATTTTTTGTTGTTATGTTTGGCGCTTACGCTTAGCGTATTTACTCGTGAATATCGTGAGGGGGAAAACTATACTCTACGCTTTCTTGTGGCCAAAAATGATGGGTTTCATTTACTATACACAAGGTGTTGTTGTTTTTCTGGCATCGCATGGAAATCCACTTTTGTCGTGGTGGTGGTGTGCGAATTTATTATGCAGGCTATGTTGCTGCTGGGTACTCTACAATTTCAGAGATTGTTAATAATTTTGTTAAATAATTTGAATAATGTTAAGTTAACTACTTCATATTTAAGCTTTCAATAAAAAGTATCCAAATGAAAAAATGTATATCTCTTAAATGTTAGTTTACAGTTTGGTATACTTGAGAACTTAATAAACTTTGCATGTTCAATTAAATATTCTATGAAAACTTTAAATTTCATCTAATTATTAAAGTTTAATGTTAATTTAACATGATGCAGTGTTAAGTTGATATGTTGCAGTTATAAATTTACATGATGCAATTTAAATTTAACATGAATTGAAATCTTAAAAAAATGTTAAATGTCAATTTCATCCCAAAATAAATTTAAATTTGACATTTTACGACATTTTATTTTGATTATCAAAGATTACTAAAAAAAAGAGAGCGAGAGCTCCAATCCTCTCCCTTTCTGGCACACTTCGTTAAATACACTTTGGTATTTGTTCTCTCAATATCCTCTCAATATCATTTGCTCCTATAAGTGCAAATTGCAATTCTTTTCTCTCTCTCTCTCTGTCTTTAGTAAAGCTCAAGATCAATTTCTCAGTCATATGTTCAGGATGAACTCAGCGGAATATCTTCTCCGAGGCAAAGAAACTGAACCTTAGAGGTTTTTTTTTTCCTTTTGAAGTAAAACCATTAAATACAAATACAATTTTAAAGGGGAAACCAAAAACATTTCTTTCAATGTTCAATGAATTTAATAAAACGGTTTTCAATCTGTATCATTATTTATTTTGCTTTTCTGAGCCTAAATGCATCTGAGAGGTTGTAACGATAACTAAACTTTTAATGAAAATACCAACTTGATGTGTTAAGGAGATCTAACGAGCAATTTGCAGTCGAGGAATATTGGATAATTCGTTTAAAGCTTTCAGTCGTACTCTTGGGTTTCAGCGAAATTTGTCAACATTGCGCTGAGCTTGTTCTTATATATTCTCCTTAAGAAATAGTTTGGAAGAGAATTGAACTATATAAAAGACGTTCTCATCTACACGCCTGATCATAGTATTTTTGGTAGCCTTAGTGACAACATCGTTTTACGGAAGCGTTTCTCTAGTGTTCAGTGTTGTTGTGATACATACTTATGAAAAAAATAAAGAAATCAAAGAAATCAAACTAAAATAAAGCCCAAAATAAGTGAAGTGAAAAGAAAAAATAGTTGTAATTAATAACCGAATTTGGTTTCAACGATTTGTTAACTGTTTTGTTACTTTGGTAGAAAAGGCAAACAGCTGATTTACCCGTATGAGATACACATTTGTAAGTTAAACGTTAGGAACAAAAATGAGCTTAAATGAATACTGATAATATTTTAATTATAATTTCAAGAACTTAAACCAGAGTTGAGGAATCTTTTCATTGATTTTGTTTGAGTTTCATGCTTAATGTAAGGTGTTCATTTCCCTATTTTAAATTCTATTCTTGTATCTTTCTTATAATCGATTTAAACTTTTTTGCAGATAAACTTCAACTTAATGGATGACTAATTGGTAAGTCGTACAAAATAATATCAGTAATTAATAACTATTTTTTTATATATGTCTGTATATACTTGCATATGTATATGCTTAATTTATATCATACAAATTTTGTGGTTTTAATATTTTATTTACATGTGATTAGAATATGTTTAAAAACTAATTTTTGCTATTTACTTAAAATGTTGTCTATTTAAAAATAAATTTTGGGACGTCTGACGAAAATAAATTAGGCAAAAGAAATACATATGTACTTACGGTTTTTATATATATTTTGTTTTTGAATTAATTGACCGAGAGCAACGGGATAGTAGAACTTATTTCTCATTATTGCCAAAACGACTTTTATTTTTTTTTTTGTTTCTTTAACATTTTCTCCTGGAATAAAATTTGTCACGCTTATCAATTAAACAACATAATTTTGTTCTTTGAAATGGTAACTGATATAAGCATTTTGCTCTAACTTTAACTTCTAGTGAAAGTCGACATTAGCTTGATTTCGAAATATTCTTGCGAGTTTGTTGGAATTTTTCTCTTTCCAAAATAAAATTTTGATTTCCGTAGTCCCTAAAGGACAACTCCTTCTGTGCTTTTCTTAATCAGGTGAACATTTGTACTTTCTCCAACTAATTTTCTTTGCTCAAAATCTTTGGGTCCCTCACTCTTAGCCGTAATAAGAATGGCCAAGTTGTTGGTCTCTTTTTAAACTACCGACATTGCACTTTAACTTTCATCTATACTTTTATTTATTATTTTCAGATTAAGCTCCTCCTTTTTTTTTAATTTAAACTTTATTATCATTCGAATTCAGTCTTATTACTTATGCTCGCACCTGCTTAAACAATTTGCAAAGAGAAAAGGGTCTCTCTCTCTCTCTTTGTAAAATTGCAAAGAACTCATGGCATTACCTAAACTTCTCTTCGAAAATTGCTAACATCTTATGATATATATATGATAACTTCTTACTACGATTTTGCGTCTCATTCGTTCTGATCTGCCATTTAAGAGGTCTCATTGAATTTGTTGTGTTAGATTAACACTTTTTAAGGTAACCTGTCAAAGAATTTGAAAAAACCCAATACGACTAAGAGTGTCAAATTAACATTGGATCGGATTGGTCCAATATTTTATGTTGTTTAATAATAACAGAATATGTCCAAAGTTTTATATGGCAACTGATAAATAAAATTAATAATACTTAAACTGTTAATTGTAACATATTCATTCAGCATTGGAAAATATTGACCTGAAAAGAGGTTAAATTAACCCTTTTTCAGGTTGATTTTTGATGATTTTTTCTATCAATAAAATTGTATAACAAATTAGACACCTTCATTTAATTTTAACAATGTCTGCAATCGTTTTTTTTTTTAACAATTTGCAAAATAATTTATCACTGATTTTGTTTATGTATGTACCAGTACATATTGCCTATCTCTCTCTTTTCATTTCGTTAGTTTCTACTTATTCCACTCGGAAACATTTTTTCTTCGACTCAAGACCAATTCGAAACCGAATAGCAAACGTCGCGATTTAAAATCAACCCAAAATATAATTTAAATTGCCAGCGGCAATCAAATTATAATACCATATACACCCTGCACTGCACTGGTGTGTCACGCCCAAAAGATTACAATCAAAATGTCGCATCTGTCATCATTTCATGTAGCTGAAACTTAAACGCAATGCACACGCATATATCCTAAGGATATCTCAAGACAATCAACGCTAATTTAAAGCGACTCGAAATGCCAGCAAAGCGATTTTTTGTGAAATTTAAATTAAATAAGTTTTCGGCAGAGCTTTGGGCGATTTAAATTTGTGGAGAAATTGTTGTTGTTATTATTGTATAGAAAAATAAAACTATCAAAAATTAAAGTAACAACCAAATTTGACAATTCATTTTTGATTACAAGAAAAAAAAACGCAATTTCTTATTAAACTTGAGCGCGCTGAAAATGCAATTTCATGCGAAAGATACAACAACAACAACAACAAACCGAATTGCACAAATTTGCGCATTTTCGCATAAAAATAATTGTTTCCAGCGAGGTGCCTCCATCTCCACCTCCAGCACCTTGCGCCATTCATTATTCAACGGCGACAGACATGATCGTAGCCAGGTTGATATACAAGTGGCGCTTCGGTTGATGTATCTTAAGGATACCAAAATAGAGTATACAATTATATTAAAATAAGAATAGTTGTGAGGTATCTGTAACTAGGTTTGAAGTATCTGTAGCAATCATTTTATACTAAATATAACTTAAAGATTGTATACTAGTGCCAGTCTACGCCCATGACCGCTGTGTACTTTCATCCATCTCCGACAATTGCATCCAAAGGGTTGCCAGTTTAACAAACGCAATATTAATAATTTCCTTGTAAATGTTTCCGTTTTTAATGTCCGGACGGACGGATGGATGGACAGACAGACAGACAATTGGACGAACAGCAATATTCGCAAATTACATTTTCATTTGAATTCAGTTTTCATTTTTATTTCGTGAATTTTCACAGCCAAAGGTAAAAAAAAAACTTCTCATTTCGCATCAAAATAAAATATTCACCTTCTTCTTTAACAACTGCTGCTGCTGCTGCTGCTGCTGCTGCTCTTGTTGCTACTGTTGTTGCTGTTGGCTTTGCTGCTGAAGAAGATTGCACTCTGTGGCTGGCTGCTGTCAGTGTCAGCCGTTCTGACAGTTGTCATTATGATTGCTACGTCGCTGCGCGTTGGCACCAACCACCAGCCACCAGCCAGCACTATCGTCGAGCGAAATTGTCAGCCACTTGCTTGACAATTTAAATGAAATATTGTCAGAACAATATGAAAAATATACGTAAAACGAAAATAACGGGGCACTAAAAATGAGAGGGAAAAAAATAAAATAAATTTATTTGCTTCTGCAATGGCGAAATATGATCTTGTTTTCATATTTGAAGATGATAAGAGGCCAAGCGACCAATGAAGTTATCATAAGTTGGCTTATTGCGACAGTAGCAAAATGCTTAAGCTTCGCTAAGGGTGAAGATTTTCCGCCCTTTATTAACTATTACGTTGAATTGTTAAAATTTTAACTAATTTGTTGTCTACAAATGTACCTGAAAGGAGAGTAACTTTTAACAATTTTTCATTTAAGTTAGCTTGTAATCTAGCACACATACATGGAAAAAATCATGTAAAATTAACATGAAATTAATCTTTTTTTAGGTTAACATTTTACAACGCCAATGAACACGCTACAAAGAACATTTCAAGCGTTATTAATTTGACTCAGTTGTTATAAAATCATTTAGACATAGTTTGCCAATTTCTAATAAAAGAAAATGTTTGACCAATAGGATCCAATGTTATTTTAACACTTTTCTCATGTTGTTACCTTAAAAAGTGATAATTTAACGCTTTTTGTCATGCTCTTGGTCAAATTTTTGTGAATCTATCGAGACTGTCAAAGACTCTGTCAGACTTAGTAAAAACCTGTCCAAAGAACACTCGTGCCCATCCTTTATTAAAAAGATGAACGGGTCTTGGGTTGAATCTCCTAATTAATCATTGACTGCCCTTATAGATACCCACTTTCCAAGCGGTGGTGGTGAGATGAATCTAACTCCTCTAGAAGATGAACAGCGTGGCAATTTCTCGGTTTTAGCTGACTTTCTCATAACTAGGGAACGTATTATATGGGCTGTTAAGAGTTTCTCTCCTTTTAAATCTCCAGGCCCGGATGGTACACATCCGGTAATACTATGGAACCTCAGGGACACAGTGGTCCCATGGCTGGAGCAACTTTTCATGAAAAGTATCTGACAACCCACTAATGAACATTTTAAAATTCCTAAACAATTCAGGATGGCTCCAGCAATGATCCCTCCCCCCCCCCCCCTTCAGGAGATTGTGGTTGCAAAACGGCATTAATTATGCTACTTGTGCTGGTGGAGCTCCATCAGTTTTTCCACTTATACTACTACTACTATATATGGAAAAATCTATTATTTATATACTTCCTCTATACATATCAATATATTTACTAAACTTGAGAATATTATATATAATTTTGTAAAATTAATAAATATATAGTATGTACCTATATATAATAGCAGTAACTATCCGCTCATTTTTTAATTGACTTAGAAATTCCTTATATATATTAAACTATCTGCAAAGCTTATTCCTTGTGGCGCCATCTATCAGGTATTAGTTACCATTTATTTAATCAGTGCCCAATGATCGATAGATGTCGCTTAATGTCAACGCGCTTTTAGGGTTAGAAGTGGCTTTAATTTGTATATTCAAAATGAACATTTGTTTGTTCCCTTTCCTCCTCAATTGCCAATATTAAGTCAACAATTCTCCTCTGCGTCTTAAAAAGAAATAATGTTAAAAAAATATTAATTCACCATTAAATGAAAAACCTCGCTCCGGCCATTAATATTAAGCGTTTTAAATAAAGTTGCCTTATTTGGGTAAAACAACAACAACAACACTTATGTGATATTTATTTAAATTTACATGCGGCAGCGGTTGGTTTGGTGGCAAATTGAATTTAATAACGTTAAAGTTCAAGGTAAAACACGAAATTTCAATTCCCGTAAGTTTCGTTAAATCATTAAAAATTCATGAAATTATGCGCCAGTGTATGTGTATATGCTACACATGAGTACAGAACACACACACACCCACGCATACGTATACCAAGAATTATTGTGGCAGATGAAATTTTTCCCGAACTTCAAGCTAAAGCGACTTATCGCCCGTTCGCAAAAGACGCACGACGCCAGGCGTAAGGCTGAAACCCCGAGCATATTAATTGTGCTAAATAATTGATAAACTGATTTTGACTTCGGATATGCAAGCGAAATTAATTTTTAAACTCACACACGTCTACTTGAATTTGCATTGTGTGGAAAATGTACCTTTGCGTGCGTGTATGCGTGTGTGAGTGTGTGTATTTGTTCAAGATATGAAATTCAAATACGAATTATGACATTTGAAAGAAAACGAGAATATGAAAAAAGTTAAACAAAAGTGAAAAAAATACTTAAACTTTGTTGTCATTTAGTTCCGCTCGACAGTTGCATAAGCTGGTCAATCCTCATGGCAACAACAACAACAAAAATTTGCCAAATCACAAATACAAAAAAAGAAACTACCCCTAAAAGCATTCAAATTGCAAAAAAAATATAAACAACAACAAAAAAATTAAATCAAATGTTGTTTATGACTCAATTTCGAGTTTTGAACGTGAATTATGGCAGCAGTAGCTAAACGAAAAAACAACAATAACAACAACAATAACAGATACAACAAAACGAAACTGTAGCAAATTTATATTTTGTGTAGTGGAAAAATACGACAAGAAGAAAAAAAAAGAAAAATGCCAAAAACTAATTTCGCAAAGAGGAAATTAAATATGGCAAAGTTTGACATATGACAGATTTGTTTGCTCTCTCGTTGGCCAAGGGGATGGATGGATGGATGCATCATCTCACTATTGTATAGTACAGTATTGAATTAAATGCTTTTGTCGGTGTGAGTGCGGCTGTATTATTTTCTTATTTTATTTCGTTAGTCTGACAATGGATTGAATTCAATTTAAATAGCCCAATCTTTTGACATTCATGTACTCGTTTGCTAGCATGTGAAATGCTTATTAGAGCAAAAGGAAAATGACTTTTTAAATTTAAACGTACTCATCTTCATGTCAAGAGGAACATTTAAAACATGGTCTTAAAATAAAAAAAACACAATTGTTGGCTAGTTACTAGTTAGAAAGAAAATGTGGATTGTTATTCAGAATCCCTAAAACAATTGAATGAAAATTCTTGGATTTGGAAAAAAAATCTACCTACAGTTTTAGTCATAGTTAATGATCAGTCTGTGAAAAGCTCGAGTTGACCAATTAGCTCGGTCTGCTAAATTGCTCAATATTTTTGTTGTTGTTTAAAAATTTATAAGTCAGATTCAGCCCAATAAAATTCCCATTTGAATGGACCAGCATGACAGATTCAACCTTTTTAATTATTTGAAAATTTAATTAGTTTTTTTGAAAAATATTTGACTGTTTTTGCATATTTTACCATTTTTTGCCTATTTAAACAACTTGAAGTGATATATTCAAGAGCATTTATCCAAATTTTACAGCTTTAAGATATTTTTTCCATTTTAAATATATCGCTGCTATTCAATTGAAGTGCATATTGTTTTGCATATATTTGCATATTACACCCTAAATTAATTATAAGAGCATATTACTATAATTTAATATATATATCCACAATTTTCAGTTCTTGTATATTTTAGCACATCTTTAATTGTTTAGAAAACATAACACTGTAATTTAGTTATGCAAATTTTACTATTTTTTTTTTCAGGCTATAAATATTTTTTTGCATATTACACCAATTGTTTAGCATATTTTAAATATAGTTTTTGTCTTTTATTGATGTTGCATATTTTTGAATATTGCATATTTTTACATATTGAACCGTTCATTTATCATATTTTTGAATGTTTTAATAAATTTGTCACCTTCCATTGATGTTGCATATTTTTGCATATTGCATATTTTTACATATAAAACCGTTTAATTAGCATATTTTTGAATGTTTTAATAAATTTGTCGCCTTTCATTGTTGTTGCATATTTTTGCATATTGCATATTTTTACATATAAAACCGTTTAATTAGCATATTTATGAATGTTTTAATAAATTTGTCGCCTTTCATTGTTGTTGCATATTTTTGCATATTGCATATTTTTACATATTAAACCGTTCATTTATCATATTTTTGAATATTTTAATAAATTTGTCGCCTTCAATTGTTGTTGCATATTTCTGCATATTGCATATTTTTACATATTAAACCGTTCATTTATCATATTTTTGAATGTTTTAATAAATTTGTCGCCTTCAATTGTTGTTGCATATTTCTGCATATTGCATATTTTTACATATTAAACCGTTCATTTATCATATTTTTGAATATTTTAATAAATTTGTCGCCTTCCATTGTTGTTGCATATTTCTGCATATTGCATATTTTTACATATTAAACCGTTCATTTATTATATTTTTGAATGTTTTAATAAATTTGTCGCCTTTCATTGTTGTTGCATATTTTTGCATATTGCATATTTTGCCCTTTTTGATATTTAACTGGAGACTTAAGAAACTTAAAAGCAACCCCTTCACCAAAATTTCCTGACAGCCTGAATAGTAAAAACTGAATATCAAATTTTACTTCAAGTCGATGAGTTCCTCCTAAATCCAATAACCAGACACAAAAGCCGCTTGCCGACGACACACATACATACATATACAATATATCAAAAGACTTTTCTATGCGCGCTCGCACTCAGGCGTGTGGCACTCCAAAGAGCTGTCAAAATTTCATTACGTTTTCTAAGCGTTTACATTACAAGCTGTCAAAAAGTAGCGGTTAAATTGCAGCTCTTTCACACATTTGCATTTGGCAGTGTGTGACAGAATTAATGTATATGTATGTAAATCACACACAAACACACACAAACACACACAAACACACATAAACACACACAAACACACGCACACACATATATTAACATGGAAATGTCAAAGCGGTTTGCATATGATTGTCACTTGATTTGACAATTCAAAATGAATTTCAAATGTCATTTATTTTGTGGGTGTACGTGTGTGTGTGTGTGCAGGGCCGAATCTGCGTATATAAGTATCTGTTTATTTAGACTCAAACATTTGACTAACATTTTTTTCCGGCTTTTTGGTGTTATTGAAAGTTTATACAAAATTTAAAAGAATGTCTAGCTTTTTTATAAATTTTCTTCCTATTTAAAATCGTTTATAAAATTTTCTTTTATGCTATACATAAATCCAGGCCCTGTTTTAGACTGCCCTCTTACCGGTCATGTGTGTGTAAATGTTTTTGTATATTTGGCAGTAAGCTTCGTACGTGATTTGCTTACTTTCGCTATTTCTGCTGCTGCTGCTGCTAAAACTGTCAAAATGCCAATTGCCAACAAGATTATTTCGCAATTGAAATGTTTGCGTATTCAAATTTCCAGAAAAAAACTAAACACTGACACTTTTGTTATTACTTAGCTGTAAAATGCAGTCAATAACTTGTTAACTTAATGCAAAATTTTAAATTTGTTTAAATGTTTGAAAGATATTATTCGGTAACATGAGAACTGCCTCGAGAACTATTCCACAAAAAATCTGTAATTGATATTTCATAACCCTTCTAAAAGCCAATAGACAAAAAAGAGTTGAATAAATGACCAGGAAAGTTTTTCACGGCAATACCACAAAATTAACCGGTAAAATAACGACAAAAGCAAAAGATATTTATCTCATGATTTATAAGAAAGCTTAGCACAAATGATAAAATACTAATTGCGTCTGGTACAACATCAAAAAATATGAAAAAGTATGCCAAGCTGCTTTAATCCTGCACTGGGAATTAGAACCGCACATACTCGTATACTAAGCAACAAGCGTCATTATCGCGGCAACAATGACCACAAAAATATTTCAGCACATCTGCTACACACACTCACACACACACACAACTCCACACCAAGATTGCGAGCATATTGCAGCAGCTTTCTCACTGTTCCGATGACCTAAAAGCAGAGCTACAAACTGGGACACCAAATCATGCACAAATGAAGATTTACGATGGACGGTCGTATGAATGGCAATTAAAATGGCCTAAACGTAATGAACCTGCAGCAAAGATGTTGACTCAAGTTTCGCAGTGATGACCAAAATCCGTTTGACCTCAGAAATTATGTTTCGCACTTTTTCTTTTTCCTCTTTCCTTTTTGTTTATCTGCTTCTTTTTTTTTCAAATGTCATATTTGATTTAAGCGCCTTTAAATCAAGTTGCGCCGCACTGCAGCACAAGACCTCATTGTCTATCTGTCTGTCAGTCTGTACGAGTATACGACGACTGGCATTCCAGAGACTCACTCATCCAATTATGATTAAAGCCATTTGTCAGCAGATATGTCAGTTTGTATTTTCATTCATGCTCTGCATTCAAGATTGCAAAAAATGATGAATGCGTTCGTAATTTCACACTCGGCGTATAAAGAAGAAGACGAACACTGCAAGTGGCATCAGTTCGCCTCTCCCCATGCTGGGTGAAAGACTGACTACCTCGAGCCGGGACGAAAAACCACAAAAGCATAACGAAATGTTGAATACTTGTAGTTCATTATTTTCCAAGATGACTTCTTGTACATGTTTTCGGTTATTTTTTTTATTTTCCATTTAAAATTGTTTGGCTTTTTATTTTGTCAGTCTGTCTGTCTGTATGTCTTTTGGTGAATGATATGGTTATTAGGATATTGTCAACCGAAATTATGGCAGCAATTTGTGGCAGAACTACCGTGTGGAATGGAAAATGTTGCCTGATTTAGTTAACAAGAATTTGATTTTAAAATTAAATGTTAGAGTTAAAGTGAATACTTTCATGTTAAGAAGTTCGGATTAACACGTTTAATTTAATACTGAATCGATTTTCAAAACAGTTGAAAAGATTTTCCTTTTGGAGTACGCTAAAGTGTTTTTTTTTAAAGAACCCTCTTCTTCCTGTTTGTTGAAATCCTATGGACCTTTAGATTATTTACTACATCATCTCGCGTATGATATGGCCAAAACTCGAAGTAGGTCTCAAATTAGCACCATGGTAGGCGTTCTATCAGGACACTGTATCATAGGTACTCATGCAAGAATACTAGGAATCCTCTCAAATGACTTCTGTAGAAGCTGTAGAGATGCCCTGCTTTGACTAATAAACGATATATACATCTGGGAAAGCACTTCTTCGTAGGCCGAGTAGATATATCCAAGTCGCATATATAGTTAATATTCTACAGTGTATTAACAGTACAGGATAATTCAGTTAGCGGTATAACTCGTTTACCGAATGGCATCACAAAGGGCTCCAAGCCTAAGTGGGTCTTTTATCAAGAGATGGCATTACTTACTAACTAATTTTTTTGTATACCATTGTAATATTCATCTTCGACTTTTTCATAACATTGTTTCGTCTTTGATTATGGTTTCAATGCTGTTAGAAGTGCTCTGGAGTACTTTACGAGTATTCCAAAAAGCTGTTCTATCAGTGCATGCTGCTAGGATATCCTTTGGGTTTTCTTTATATCAGAGTATATTAAAAAAAGTCATCTCAAACTAAAGAAGGTTTTTAGTTGTCTGTTTGTCGTTTCAAAACAAATTTTCTAAACTTGATCTGTACAAATTCATCGATCACTAATAAAAATATTTAAATTATATGGAAAATTTGTTTTAACCGACTTTTTTATTAGGAAAAAACACATTGAAAATGTTTTTTGAATAAAATTTTGGTTGTATGTGGCAGTAAATAGCTGAATGTGTTAGTACGTTTGGTCTGTGAAGCATTCCCGGTGCACTGAAAACCAGGTTCAATTTCCACTCAGAAATAAAATTTGAAACTTTTCTTTTTCTCGGGATATTTAGCAATTTATAATTATGTATGTTTATAAGTTGTAAAAAAACTTTGTAATCTGCTCTTCGGACATCTCCTGCTACCGTACATATCAGATATTTATTTCAATATTTCAATATATCAATTCAGAAGCAACTTCGCAAGAAGTTTTTATCCAAAATTTGTGCAATTGCGGTTTTATTAAAAACAGATTTCTTGGTCATAGTAAAATACATTACAGTTTAAATCATAAATGTATTAAATGAAGTAGAACATACCGAGCACACAATAAAATGCCTTAATTCAAATCTGTAATTTTTCTCTCTCTCTCGATTATGTTAAAATGTAAAATAACTCAACAGATTTCGTTTGAAATTCGCAGCATGCCACTAAATGCTAGAATACAATTCGAGCAACATTGTGTGCAACATTGCCAACTAAATGCATCGAAAAATGCATTGAGATGCAAAATTTCTATTGATTTTCAATAAATATGCAAAAATGTCTGTGCCTAGTCGCTCGCACATGCGTTTCGTACTCTGTGCTGTGTGTGTGTGTAAGTGCGAGTGGTGTGCGGGTGGGTGGGTGGTTGTTCTGCATGTGTTAGTGCATTATTCAAATTCGTCGACTAACTGAAAAGCGGAAGCCGAAACAAGCACCGCACTGACCAGGAAACCAGCCGTGAAACTGGGTCATCAGGTAGGGCAGGGCAGGGCAGGACAGGGCAGGACACACACACTGCGGATTCGGTTGCGGATGCGCTGCGGGCGCCTTCAACGCAACAGGATGTTGCCGTGCGCTCAGAATTTGTGCCTTTGTGCAAAGTTTTTGGTTGCCATCCATTGGCGATGCTGTTTCGGTTTTTCGTTTTTTTGTTTTTTTGTTTTTGTTTTGTTTTTGTTTTTTGCTGCATCGCAAAAGTAGCACACATTCATTAATTTTGTTGCAAATTGCAAATCCGTGTTGCGCCAAATTTCAAATTCTCCGTCCTCCTTCTCCTCCGCCCTCTCTTGTTAACTGATTGCAATGGAGTATGGTTTTTAAAAAGGAGACTATGTCGCGTTATTATGCGCACTTTGGAGAAGTTATAGTGCGGTGTTATTATTTTTTAATTGCTAACGCTGTTTAATGAATGTATAAAGTTACAACTTAAAAAAGAACATATTTTTCATTAGCGACCTAAATAACATAACGTAACAATTTTAACTTTCTTTTTATTATGGGTCAATAGGTCTTTATGGTATTTAAAAAAAAATTTTATCACATTAAATAAAAAATATCGTCCTCTTCATGTCAAACTTCTAACTGTAAGCTTTAACAAGTTCATTTCTAAGCTTTTAAACATTTGTTTATATAATTCAATATATCAAATTTGATGAAAGTTATCATCCCTTCTATAAGGTCCCCACAGCCACGGGGGCCATAGGCCGGATATTCTATTCAGGCCCGTATCTAGGGGGGTGCTAAGGGGGCAAACGCCCCGGGCGCCACTTGTAAGGGCGGCATGTGGAAGAAGCTTTAGAGCGACATTTATTTAAAGAGTGTACCTTTTTTTTTTTGCTTCTACATGTACAATTGTAGAATACAATTTTAGAAAATATAAAAATTTCCCTAAAAATATTTTGAAAGGGCGACAATATCTACTCTTGCCCCGGGCGCCAGAATTCCTAGGTCCGGCCCTGATTCTATTCCATATTTAATCGCAACATGTCTACATTATAATTCAATAAAACTATCAAAAATCCTCGAAAAATAACCTGCGTTATATGTCTAATTTCAAATATTTCTGCAAATTGTAACTGAAGATATTATATTTGTTATCAATTTGTTTATTGCAATGAAGCGATAGGTCACATTTCATGACAAGTATCGTCCCCTGCATATCAAACTTCTAAATATTTCAGCTGTAAATATTTAACTTTTTAGCTTTCAAAAAGATCGATATATCTAAATTGATAAAAGTTATCATCCCCTTCAACAACTTCCCTTAAATTAAAAAAAGAAAAACACAAATAAAGGTGAGTTTACATTACATTACATTACATTACATTACATTACATTACATTACATTATAATACAATACATTACAGCTACACTTCACTTTCACATTGAAATCGCAGAGGGTGAAAATAAAAAACTAATCATATCAAACCCTGTCGGCCTATATATAAAATGTGTTTGCTATGGTTGTTCATTTTCTTCCTTAACGATTTTATATATAACTGATCTCTTATAGTTTCTCTTGTACCGGTATAAAGTACATATCTTTATACCAATTTATACTAGTAGACCAAATTATTTGCTCTTAACCATTAAATAAATTAATGAAATTAAACGCACTGAAGCTTCAACTTAATTCAACTTATTCAACTTTAATGCTAATAAAAATAACCTCAAGTTGCCAAATATTGTATAAAAATTGGATTTATAAAAAATGTATCGTTCATGTTTTCACTGATAATCTCAACGAATATCTTTTAAAAATTTTAATAAGGTTGTTCAACTCTTGTTAGCCCTGTCTAAAAAATCCATGTTGAAGGTTTATAAAAGACTGCATTAAAGTAATTGTCTTGGTGTTGATTTTTGCATATATCCAAATGCATATATATGAAAATCGCAGTTTTTACATATGGCAACTTGATAGATTTTAAAAATATGCACAGCACGTCTCATCATGTTCGCCATACCGCCAGCCAAATAGTTACTACAACAACAAATCAACAAGAAAAACTTTTCAGACATAAAAATAAATCAAACTCATTTGAAATTCTTCGAAATTCGGTTGTTCCTTGGTGTTCATTCCTTGGTTCATTCCGCCCAACGAAATTGCCATATCCGAAAGGATATGCTGCCGCCGCACTTAATGAACCAACAAAAAAAGCTAAGCAATCAAAAACAACAACAAAAAAAAAACTGATAACTTTATAGTGCAAAAAAATAGAAACTTTTTATGAACTTGCCGAAAGTATTTTCCGATTTGGCCATTGTTATTAAAATATTTCTTGTTATTTCTTTCTTTCTTTAATTCGTTCGCTCTTTCATTCGTTCTTTCTTTTTTTGGTTTACAAACGAGCTGCGTCGAAAGTAATTTATAAACTTTCAATTATTTGTCAAAATGAGCGCGCGCATAAATTTATGATAAATCGTCTGGAAACTGTTAATGGACAGAAAATCAAAGAACGACCGACGCTCATACATCACCCTGCCCACACAGTGCCTAATGCCATGCCACGCCTGCTTCTCTCTCGCTCAACAACGAAAAGTCAAAAGGCTAATTTCATTTTTAACGATATTTAAACGTGATTGCGTCCATAAATAAATGCGGACAAAAGATGAATTGCTTTTATTGTGTGTAGCATAATTTTAGGCTATTAGCGCATGTTTATGCATTAGGCGCTTCCTCTGCTGCTGTCGCTGCTGTCGCTGCTGCTCTGCTATTCTTCGAGATTTATGCGCTTCTGTGTGCGCGAATGTGTGGAGCCGAAAAGCTTGTTAAGCACAAACGGAAGTTGTCTTCGAGACACAATGCGAACGACATTGACTCATCCGCACGCTCATTCGCTCACTCACTCACTCACTCACTCACTCGCTCACTCACTGGCCATTCGCTGTTTTGATGGCTTTTGTATATTTACCAAGCGTCAGCAAAATTTTGCGCTAATAGCAGCCAAAATCGCTTTATATGTGGTTAAATGGGTTGTTTAGTTGCAAAACGTCATATGTTCCATTTTGTGTTTTTACTTACAAAAGAAATCGATTAATCGAATGATTTTAAAATGTTATCAAAAAAATGAATTTAGACTTGGGTTCCTGAATTTTCAAATGGAATTGTTATAGGTACCGGAAGGAACTATCTGGATCTGAAGACTAAAATACACTGAATCGGTCTGAAGTAACAGAGTAAATTGAATTGATTTGATGGACCGGATGAACTGCATAAACTGGTTGAACTAGATGGACTGGATGAACTGTATGAATTGTATGAACAAGATGACGGATATACTGGATGAACTGGATACATTTGATGGACAGCTATACAAACCAATATTTATGGTATATGAAGATAAACCTTCATTAAACTCTTGATTTGTGAATGAACGGATAAGATAGATTGGATGAACTTGTTGGAGTGAATGGACTGAATGAACTAGGTTTACTAGATAGATTGGGTAATCTGGATAAACTGGATTAAATTAATAAAATAGATGGATTTAACTGGACTGGATAAACGAAATGAACTGAAGGGACTGGATGAACTAAATAAAATGAATGGAGTGGCAAAACTGATTAGACTGAATAATTTAAATAAACAAAAGATACTTGATTTAATGAAAGAACTAGATGGACCGGAGGAACAAACTGAACTGAATGGATTGCAGAGACTAAATGGATTGAAGGAAGGACTGAATTGACTGGATAAACTGGATGAACTGAGTTACAATAAAAAATTTATAATTCAGGAAGTTTACTTATAAAATATTTATGTAACTTATAATAATTTTTGAAACTTATATATTTTTTAAAACATGTCTAATTTATTTAAATTTAACTATATACTTATTTACATATTATAGAATGTCTCACAATAACTGAACAAACTAAGTTTGGCATTATTGAAATTTCTTCCACTTTCGAATTATTACTAACGATTTTATATAAATGGACATAGAACTTTTCGCAACTTATCGAATGTACAAGAGTGTTTACGTGCTTTGGAGAATTGATTTCGGGACATGCATCATAATTGTTCTGAGTAATTTAATAGCTGCGTCATGTAGGTCATATGCCAAAGTGGGCGTATAAATCCAAGCAAATGCGCTGAGAGACGAATGAAAATTCAAATATCGTTTAAATTTAATGCGTCCAATTGAAAACCAATTTATATTTTTTTTAAATAATAAATATTTTTAAATAAATTTTCACATGTTAATTGAGTGCAAACATTTAAATAATAAACGTTCATTTAATTTGTTAAATATTGTTATCATACAAAATTGTATGAGAGATAATATTAAGCAAAATATCACAATAGAATAATAAAAATGGAAATGGAAATATTCGCACCATATTAAATGACGATAAAAGTTATCATCAGCAATTTCGTCTATCACAAATTGCCAAAATGCAATGTCAAATGATATTTTCATATCTTAATGCTTGCTTGATACTTTTATGACATACGTACATACGTACACAGCAATAACAACAAAAAGAAAACAACCCACATGGGTGTGGCAGGGCATGAAGTGAAAGTAAGTTGGCACTTGACACATTTACAATAAGATTTACCCCCATCGAAGCATCTAAAGTAGAATCGTTTACAACACATAGCCATCTATATATGTACACACATATACATATCATACACATGTATACATGGACACAAATGTTTAAGTGTATGTTAGCATTGAAATGGTTTAACACAGTAGTAAATTGTAAAGGTTCTTTAAGCTTGTGTACAATAATCGAAAGTAATCAAATGTATCGGGTTATATACTTTAAGACTGAATCGAACCACTGATTGAGTAGACCCTTTGCAGTTCTTACTATCTGAAATAAATTTAATCTAAAGTTGCCAAACTTTCCAAGAAACAATCGATAGATCAGAATTATTAATATTCTTTCTTTGCGTCGAGTTGGAATTGAACCCTTGCTCCAAGCGGTCTCAGTACTCAAGACGCACTTAACCCTCTGAGCTTTGGGTTATCATCTAATAACGCTAATTTTAAAATTGATTTTAAAAGAAATGGAGCTCCAAAATAATAATTTATTCTGAAGATTCTTTAAAGGATTTCTCTATTTAATTTGCTCCTTTGGAGTATACTTTACAGGATTTCATCATGGTAAGAGTATAATTTTTTATACTCTCTCTATAAAATTGCTTTAAAAGACTTTTGAGACATAGGCCCTCCCTAGATTTATTTTTCGTGGGTTGGGTATTAAAAAAAATATGCATGAAATGAAGAAGCTTTAAATGTTATTTACATTTCAACTTCGTATCCTAACTACCACTGGGTTGTTCTCTCTCTTCGAAGTTTGTGCAGGCGTGTGTGTGCGGGTTGTTGTTGTTGCTGAGTAAGAATATTGAAATGATATTTTGATTGCCTTTGTTGATTGCAAAAGTTAAGTTGTCATATTGTTAGCAATCTTTTTTTTCTTTTTTTTCTTCTTTTTTGGAGCAGGCAGAGCGCCTTGAACCAATTTACCGATACAATTGTTTTTCGCAATTTATATGTAGATGCATTAGACTACCAAGCAGCAATAACTTTTGAATAACTTTTTAAAATCAATTGCAAAACAAACAAAAAATAATTTGTAAACAAAATAGTAATAATATACCTTAATTTCGTAGATATTTTACTAACATTTCTCTACCAACTTCATCGATATGCGCGTGTATTAAATCCTTGCAAAAGCTACTCGCAACAAAGTGAAACCAACCAACAACAAAAAAGCACACAGCATCATGTCATCACACTAATCCATCACTTAAAACATGACAAAATCGTCTTTTTTGTGTGTCACTCGAGTGACACGAGATGCGGCCACCCGTTGCGACACTCGAACCTTCATTAGCGGGGGCGCTGAGCGTTTAGGGGTTGAGGGTTAAGGACTGCCATTGTTGCGTTGCGTTTCGCTTTGCTTGTGATGTTGCTGTTTCTGTTGCGACGTTAACCCTGTTGATTGTATTTAAATGAACAGCGCGCTGCGATGTTGTGTTTGTGTGTGTGGGTGAAGTGGTTTTCTTAAATGTAAGAAGGGGTAACAAACGGTGGGGGGATTGGCATAAACAAATGATAATATTTTCATACTGCAATGGCAAATGGAAAAAAGTTGCTGATGCTGTTCTTGCTGCAACAGGAGGCCGCCGTCGCCGCACACAAGCAACTGTAAATTGTTTAGCTCCCAACCGCCCGAAAGCACATACCCAGCACACCAGTACACCGAGCCCCACCCCGATGGCTTGCTTTAAAAGCAACAACTGTTATCAACTGTGAGTGGCTTTGTCTAAATGACTGTCAGAGCGCAGTTATCTGGCAGATGCAAGATACAAAATAGCATCTTCAAGAACAACTAAACCCCCCGCTACTCCCCAACTCGATCTGTATGTCAGCTACTCCCTTCCATTGTGTAAAGCGTTGCTTTGTTTCTTAGCGTTTTGGGGGTGTGCGTTTTTGTCGTTTAATGAATTTGGTAGATTTTTTGTTTCTTTTTACTGCAGTGATTTCTCTTTGCTTTGCGAAAGGCACACAACAGTGTCTGTCCTTCCGTCTGTCTGTTAAAAACAAGAACGTTTAAGTGTTTGCTTGTTGTTGTTTTTAAATGATTATATATTTGAATAATTTTGCAGTTTGTGTAGAGCATCCGAAAATGTTAAGTCAAGATTTTATTTTTGTTATTTTTTGTTGTTATTTAATGTTGTTGCTCTTGTTTTGTTCTTGTTGTGTTGTTTGTATTTATTGTTGTTGTTTACTTAATTGCAATCTTAATATCGTATTACAACGTGTCATAAAGCGCATGGAACGCGCTTAAGTGTCGCTTTTTCTGTCAACAATGAGCGACATTACTGAAGGGGGGACAGGCGGGGGTTGGAGGGTTATTCGTGCGGGTTACTCATCAACGACAAATGTTGAAGATTGTAAATGAAATTTCGCAATGCTAACAAAAACTTAAGGAAATTTGTATAATAGTTGCAACTTTTAATATAATATTGTTTAGTTTTCGAAGAATTTATTCGATAGAAGAGAAACAATCTGACAAATTCATAAAAACTTTTCTTGACTTTACCGTTTTAAGCTCTGTTGGCAATCTTTAATGGTTATTGTGTAAATTTTATATTAAATTTCAAAGCTTGGAAACGCTTTGAGGTGGTATTAGAAGTCTATCTTAATAGCTTGATTTTTTTAGATATGTCTTAAAAATTTCAAAAGTCGATATGGATCTTGTAGAAGTATCATTAAGTAGAAGTTTCATTCCTCCAAAGTTGACTTTTAGGGAGAGCTATAGAGAGTTAAAATGCTTCAAGAAACTATATACACAAAGTTTTGAAAGACCTCGAATTAGGTTTTACACATAATTTTTCCAATAACTCGATTCGATTACTGACAAAAATATTAAAATTTCAATCTACTGGTTAACCCCCAAGACAATGATCCTCACTGGTTTACCCCCGAGGCAATGATCCCCAATTTGTTGTATAGTGTTATTTAAATGTATATATACACACAAGTTTTCTTTTCTTTTGTAATCTGAAATATAAATTTTTTGTATTAAAAACTTGTTTCTATTTTATGACAAAGCAAAATTTCTAAGTCAACTATTTGAAACATTTTTTTTTTAATCTGCTGAACTGATTACAATTTGCAGCTTTAAGCCCACAAAAATCAATAAGCTAAGTTGTTGTGGTCTTTTGTGCCGGTACGGTACAATGTGCGCCGACCGCCTAAAACCAAAATGCCAATATTACTTCCAATTCAAATGCTTTTCAATCAGGCACAATGAAAATGTGTGCGTGCGAGCGCCTAAAATGCGGCAACACATTTTGCACGCTAAATGCTCCATTTACCTTGTTTCGCAAGCAATAAAATAGCGAGCGCAATTGATTGTTTGAGCCTATTAGCGAACAAAATTGAACTTAATGATCATATGTGAAAGTATGCGTGTCTTTATGCTGCGCGTGTGTGTGTATGTGTTTATGCTTGTTTTGCGTTATAGCCACACATACACAACCACATGCAGCCGCCGCCCTTTTCCAAAAAACAAACACAAAAAATCCAAAACCCAGTTGCAACAATATTACAAGCTGTTGTGGTCGAGTGTATGTTTGTAGGTGTGTGAGTGTGTATTGTTGTTTGTGCGTGCATGTATGCGTATGGCGCGCATAATGAGTTTTTCGCGGTTTTTACCAAACTAATCATTTGGCATTAGCACATATTTTTTTGTTGTTGTATGTATTAGACTGGTTTTATATTGTGATACTTATTATGTAAATAGAAGAAGTAAATTTGAAAACTGAAAGTTAAATTAAAATTTTTTAAATATATTTTTTTGGAATCTCAAAAACTTTTAAAAAATCTAAAAATCTTTGAAATGGAAAACCCGAAAAAATTGCCTCCGCATTTTCTTCTCCAGCTCGCAAATATTTCGGGCGGCGCGCAATTATCGCAGGTCATTTATCCATAAACTCCGCCATTTTTTGGCGGTCATATTTCGGGTGCTTTCGCTTCATTTACTTTTGCAAACAAACCAAACTCAAACAGTTTCGAATAAAACGAACAACGACTTTAAATACACTCGTAGCTCGCATATTTGCCGCTTTGCCAGTGCAAAGCGATCATTCAAATGGCCGCCCAACGCTTGCCCGGCGCCCATCCGGCCACAATGATAACTAATGGAAAAAAAATTAACAAAAGCCAAGTTTGGGTCATCATGGCGGAACGGCAGGGCAGGGCAGGGCAAGGCACGGCACGGCGCGTTGGCGTTCAACGCTTGCAGTAATTTGCTATTGTGGTGGTCGGTCGGTCGGTCGGTCGTTTGGGGGCGTCGTTTTTCGGTCGGCATGTTTGCAACATTAATTAGGTTAACGCCTCGTTCTGACCGCTTCGCGATACTACGCGCCATAGCTGCCATAGCCGGCATTCAATTTAAATGCAATTATTTGACAATTTAAACTAATTTTGAACGCGTCGCGTTACGTTGCGGGCGCGTTAATCGATTTTTAAGTGACCACATTTATTGTTGTGGTGGATAGTTCTTAACGTGTGGAAAAGCGAAACATTTCAAAAAAAAATAATTACACTTTAAAGGCCAGAAATTGTAAAAATTGTATTTCCAAAATTTTTTTTTCTGTATTTACAGGATGAAGGATCTGAAGTTTAAATCAAACAAGGATTTGTATTGAATTTGTTCTTTAATTTCTGTTAATTTCTGTTTTGCAAGGGAAGTACCGGTTAAATTAATAGCAATTTAACCAGTACCACCACTGAACTATCAGTTAAATTTTTCTTTAAATTTTTAAGGACTCTTCGAGTAAATTTTAACTTATGTTCTTATCTTTATTAGGTTGAAAGGATATAAGTCATTCCAACGCTTTTTTTTCTACAGGATTTATTAAACGTTTACTATCTCGCTAACACAGGTTGTTGTTGTGGTAAAATCCTCACTAAGCCCACAACTTTACCTCTAGCACTCACTTATAAGGAAAAAGTATTAACCTCGCTTTGTAATTTTTATTTTACTGACAAGAAAGTTCCGGTCTATAAAGCAATGATTGGATTTGCCTAGATGTATCCTTAAGAGATTTGAAAAAAAAAAAATTATTATAATATAAAAGTAAAAAGTAAATATGTTAATGTATTGGTTATGCATTTACATCCATGTATGCACACAAAAATTAATATCTATCATGAAGCTATCCAATAGTACATGGTAAGCATTACTAGAAGCGAATAGTTTTTCACTGCAGTCTTTCAATATAAACCAGTAAAATAACTACGAAAAACCTGTTAACTGATAATTTATTCGTTAGCTAACTTTGAATACAAGCCAAGTTTTTAGTCGCTCAACTAAAAGGAATTCTGAATTCCTTAATTGTGTATATAAAAATAACATTCCTTTTCCATTAAAAACTCAACGAGTAACATAAAACTTAAAAAAAACTATCGACATTTTACAAGCCTTCAACAAAAACTTAACGCCAAGTAATCCTAAACAGGAAAAGTGACTTTCCTCGCCATTGTTGCCGGACACGAACGCCATTAAATGTCATTAGTGCATAATTCAGCACTTGTCAATTTTGCACTGTCCGTCTTACGATGGCGCATTCATTCCTTCGATGGCTCTTTGTCTTTGTCTTCTTCTTCTACTTCTTGTTCTTTATCTTTCGATATTCAATATGACCGCCCCCGAAACGATGGTGAATATTTGTTGACTGTCCATCGAGACATCGTTTATTATTTACGATATCTGGCGCGAGCCAACGGCGACGGGCCAACGTTGTCCATTCGAGAGGCAGCCAGACGGACAAAACAACAGCCGACAATGGCAAATAATGTCAAATGTCGTTTGACAAACAAAACGAAACGGACGAGTACGACAAGAAGCATACAAAAAGCGTACAAAAAGGACAAAAAAGGGTTTTATTAAATAAAATTTCCGTTGAATTTTTAAGGACATCGATAGCGTTATTAAATATGAACGATTGTCACCAGCGGCGGCGGCGGCTGCGGCGGCGTTGATGGTGTTCCTCCAGAATATCGAAGTGAAGAAAATTGTCGTGGGCATGACGTGAGTATGGAATATGCGGTGGCTTTTCTGCAACGCTTCGTGTCCGACTCGAGACGCTGGCATGAATGACATTTCGATATTGGGCGGTCGAAATTGCAAGCAATTTTATTTTTTTTTTCTACTTTTTATTTTTCTATTGCAAAATGCAGGATATGTATGACGTTTCCATGTAACGGCACTTTTAAGTACCGTTGTTAGAAATATATGGAGTCATGAAATTGATATCCTTTGTTTGACTTGTCATCGCTGTGTGTGCACATGTGTGTGTGTGTGTGTGGGCACCAATGTCCGTGTATTTATCGACATACACATGTTAAAGATTGTTTAAGTGTGTGTTTGTGTGTTTATGTGTGTGTGTGTTGCCATTATCCAATTATGGACACGGACACACAAAACCGTTTAAAAAACAATGAGCCAAAATGACGGATAATAGAAAGCATAAAGGACTTAATGTGATGACGCGACATAAATCGGCCATTATTGTCGATAATATATAAAGTTGAAATAAAAAATAAAAAACTGAAATCATGTCGTTCCATTAAAATTGATTAAGTCGAAAAGTTTAATGAGCGGCTGAGATTAATTTTGCATGTAAAAGTTATCGCGTACAAACATATACACGCGAGTATATATTATTAAGTTTGCATGGAGAAAAATAAAAATGCAGGCAATTCCAGGTACTTCTAAAAAAAGTAGGCGTTTAAATAAGCCCTATTAACTTGACAATCGAATCCGTTCGTCCCAAGCGTAAGAGAAAACTTTTAACTAAATTTCAGCACAATATCTCCAGTATATCTCTTATGGATCTTATGCTCAATAGTTTATAAGTCATGAGGGCGGCGCAACAAACGAACCAACTTTTAATATGCTAGACAAATCTTTAAATTTAAAATGTAATCTTAACTTGGCAAACTATTATTTTGAATGCACTACGAACTGAAAGGACTAAAGGACTCTAATCCGAGAGGACTACAAGCTGAAAGTCATTCGCAAATTACAACCGTCTCAGTTTCAGTTTTCAGAAAAGAAAAGAAAAGAAAAGAAAAGAAAAGAAAAGAAAAAAAGAAAAGACTTACACGCTTCATTAAAATTCGTATTTTGTAATTTACTCAATTAAAATAAAAACTGTTTTACACATACAATTACACACACATACACACACAGAAGTACATACATACAATCCACGTATACAATCAAAGCGAATACGTAAACAAATTTTACAATTTACCGCTGAGCTGCGTAATCAAAAAGGACACAAAACAGTAATTCGACATGCCTAACTAACCTCAACTTTAACCTTATGTAAGGCAAAAACAACAACAACAACATTAACAACAACAATAACAACAACAATAGCGACTCAATGACCATTTTAATGATTGCCGTCAATAGCATTAACAATAGCGAATCAGCCATAACAACAACATCAACAATCAAACAACAAAAACAAAAGTCAAAACAAAATATAACAACACTGTCACGTGATCACAGCGTATACGAAAAAGCTGGAAAAAAAGAAAACGAACGAAAAATAACAACAACAACAACAACAACAGAAAACAGAAGAGAAGAGAAAACAAAACGAAACAAAGACATTTTTCGCTGGAAATAATAAAAATGTTATTTGCGCGATAATGGCGTTTATAACTGGACTTAAGCGTTAGCGCTTATTGTCGGCGACATGGCAACCCTAACTAAGTAGTGGGTACGTATTGGAATACAGTGGCGTTACAATTATTAATATTTAGTTGAGCTAATGGAAAGTAATTTAATGACAAAAATTAACTTAATTTACTTTCAACTAAATTTAATTCAAAAATTTAAAATTGGAAGCAAACAAATTCAAAAAAATGTATTGCAAGAAAAGTAAAATTTATTATAAAAACAAAATTAATAAAAAATTTGTACTTAATAGAATAAAACGATATAAAAAAATGTGGTCTAAAACAAACCCCAAAGTCATTAAATGTCAAATTCTTAATGACTACTTAATGACTTCAAATTAAAAGATCGACAAATATTGAAAATATGTCGAAGAAAAGTCAATTGCCAACTGCCACAAATGATCCGACAAGAATTAATATTACATATAAGTCGGCATGTCAAACGTTTTAGCCAGCACTGTATTTTCTGTCTGTTTCAACCTCGCATCGAGGTGCTGACAAATTCATGAGGATAATTGAAGGATTAAAATGCCATTCAATAGTTTTATTTGCAGATAAACAACTGCCGCCAGCGACGCCGCGAGTCATTCAGAAAAAGAAAACAACAAAAATAAACAACAACAACAACAACAACAACAACATATAAATGAGCCGAGTTATTTGCTGTTATTGTTTGAAGTAAGTTGTTATTGTTGCCGCTGTTGTTGATACTGCAATTGCAATTGCAACTGCAAATGTTGGCGCATTTTTGTGTAATTGCGCTCGCATGCAGCACGCGGCAATCGGCACGCGAGTCCTCGCCCAGCAGAGCGTCAGCGAAGAACCACCCATGACGACTACAAATCATTAAAAATAGGAAATTTACTTCCAGGAAAGCGGCGCGTGTCTAGGGAAAACACAAATGAACGGTATGTACGAAATTGTACAAAGGCCGCATTAATACGAAACATAACAAAAACGCTTGCAACAAATGTTAAACGAAAGAAAAGCAAAAATTACAAGCTTACTTTAAATAATTAAGTCGAAACAAAATTTTAACATCCTGTTACAAGAATTCAAAAACTTCTAAGGTCGTAAATACTTTTTTTTAAACACATTTTTCGCATATCTCATATATAATCTACCAAACTAAGAAAATAACTAGACGCCTAACTAGCCAAAATATAACTAACAAAATATACAGCTAAATTACTAACCAAATATGTAACTTAATAACCAGTAAAACTGTGAAATAATCGTACCTAATATAATAACTTACTAAATATCTGTCAACTTTACTACCCACAAAAATTCTTTACTAAGAAATTACAAACTATTTAGCTAAATTACTAGCTAAATAACTAACTTAATAACTAATAATCCCGCAAAGTAACTAATACAAAAACTTACTAAACAACTATCATCTTAACTAAAACATTACTATTTAAATAACTAATAATAATTTGAATTATTTAGCCAAAATATGTCTAAATAACTATCATACTTTCTAGCTTAATAACTAATTATTTAGCTAACTATATCAATAACTAATAACTACCAAAATAACCAACAAAATAACTAATAAACTAACCAAATAACTAGTTAATATAATATCAGATTCAATATCTAGCTTGATAACTAATTATATCATGACAAAAATAAACTAGTTAAATAACTATCCTAAATAACTATCTCAATATCTATCTCAATAACTATCTCAATAACTATCTCCATAACTATCTCAATATCTATCTCAATAACTATCTTAAAAACTAAAAATTTATCTAAGTACCTAAAAGAAAACTATCTTCTATCTCTAAGAAACAAAAAAATATATTTTAAATATAAAATAAAAATTAGAAGATATAAACAATAATAAATCTCATCAAATAATTAGCTAAATAACTATAATATTAAAATATCTAATCAAACAACTAAGAAAGTATCTAGCTAAAAAATTTTCTTAATTACTAGCTTAATACCAAACTAAATCTTTATCTAACTAACTAACTTGTAAACCAACTAACTAACTGACTAACAAACTAGCTAACTAACTAGCAGACTGACTAAAGAAATAACAAACTGACTAACTAACTAACTACATCAATATCTTACAAACTGGTTAAATAAATAACTAACTCATTAATAATGCATGTACTACATAATTCGTTAAATAACTGATCAATCAGCTAACTACATAAATAACTTAGTAACCAACAGAATAACTACCAAACCAAATTAAAATAAACCAATTTCAACAAACATTTGCCGAAGTTCATTTTTATACTGCCACTCAACGCCTAAAAGTATGCCACACAAAAATATAACCACAAGAAAGGCCAAATTGCATTTAAATGTATTAAATAAAACAGAAAAAGTTTACGCCTCTTTTTTTTTAGTTTAAAAAAAAGAAAAACAGAAAACCAAAGGCCACAATTACCTCAACGCAAATAAACTGCATGTAAACACACGCACACACACTGCCAAACAAACAAACTGTCTCAAACACCAGCACAAATGCACTCACTCACTCACACACTCACTCACAGACAGAGCGCAACGCCATTGCATGCAGCTGGCTGGCGTCGTAGTCGACGCGTTCCGCCGCTGTCGAGAGTTTATTTCACTCGCAAAATTCCGCGAATTTTTGTGTGTCATTTGCCGCGGCTAAATGCGTGTTCAAATTGACCGGACCGAACCAAAACGAACCGGTCCGGTCCGGTCCGTTTCGACGATGACAACAACGACAACAGCAGCAACAACAAAACCATAAAAACAGACGCCACCAAATGGTGGCGGAAACGGAAGAGGCATCGACGTCTGCGGCTGCAATAAAATGGCGCGTCAAACAAATTACAGTGCACGTCGCGTGGCAAGGGCAGTTTTTTTTTCATAATAATATTTTAAAGTTTCAAAAATATTCAAAAATTAAACATATTAAAAAAATTTATATTCCGATTGGCTCAAAATGAATTATATTATATACAGCATATGTTTTAAAAATGTCAAACTTGCTCCAATTGAAGTGAACAGGAGTGTACCGGCAAACACGACATGTAACTGACATTTATCTCTTAGTTTTGCTGTCCGCAACAGTTGTGATTGTTTTCTGGCTTTTTTTTCTTCTCTTTTCAACAGCGACGACGACTACAACTGCAAATTACGAGTGCGGCTGCAAACACAAAAAGGATTTTTACTTAATTTGTGCTTTCGGAATGATCCTGGCCAGAAGGCATAGGAACAGGTCAGCCATCGAAATGGCGGCACGATTTTTCCGAGAATTTTAAAATATGATTATGGACTGTTTCGGTTTACATATTTTTTAAATAATTTCCATTGTACTGACTTCTTCTGTTTTCTCACTTCATCGAACCACCGCCTGTTTTTTAGGGCGTGGCACATTTTTATATTTGTAGTTTTCATTTTGATGTTTTCTTTGCGTTTAAAGCATGCCTCTGCATAAGCGTGCCGCATTCATTTGCCAGCGCTAAAGTGACGCTAAGGCGGTGCAGAGGGAGGCGCCAGCAGACGTCGGTTTGGTAGTGTGCCGCCTCGAGATTTGTGCGCCCCATTATGACATGCAATGCAGAGGCAGGGAATATAATTGCTTGCAGCAGTTGCAGATCGCAACTTGCTCAGCACATGAAGAGTTAACTTGGCGTATTCGGGAATTATTGCGATAGATGCAATAATGCAAAAATTAAAAAGTGTTTATTAACGAAATTTACAATTAAACAATGTACAAGAATTTTAATTTACAATAATGGCAAAATCGGATTTTAAAGTTTTTGAATATAATGCTTAGTAAAAAACACTGACATAAAAAGTGTTAGCATGTTTAATATAAGATAGTAATAAGGACCACTAAAGGATTCTCTCTTGTTTAGATCAGTCAATAAAATTAAATTTAACCTATTGTATTCGTTTGTCTAATATCTGGAAGACCCTAAATTTAACAAAATATAACATATATGACATTAAAATTGTTGTAGCAATAACAAGAATCACATTTGTAATCAAGATTAAATTTATCCAAATGACTAATTGAAGCTTTAAGATTATCTTAGACAAATTTTCTAAGGACCTTTACATACAGAACCTAGCTAAGGAGTTCTAATAAAATATTGCAAACTTTTTGATACTATACACGAACAAATGCTCTAAATATCAAATAGCTTGAGAATTAGTCCATACCATTATATACATTCCCAGCTATTTGTTGGAAATCTCGCAACAATCTACTCTCTGAATCAACAAATAATTTTGCCACTTCGAAAAATAATTCGTTCTACGTAATAAATCTTTTCTTCTTGGTTATTTTGGATCCAAAGCCTCGGAAACTACTTTCACAAAATAACTTATATCAACTGTAAATAGAATAAACCGTCAATCTTCTGCACACCATGACACACACGCAACAATAAAAACACAAATACAAACTCGCCAGGACATCATAACTGTGCATAGTTCATAGGAACAAACATGGCAGATCTCTTGCGCTGTCCAGCTCAACCAAACCTGACAACAATCTTGACCAGAAGCTGTTAAGAAAAATAATAAAATGGCTGTCTGCCAGCATTCGCAATGGACCAAACGAACTAACGAACGAACGAACGACCTCCGAGCTACAGCTTAAATGAAAAGTTGCCTTTCGGGCGCTAAGAGTGCGCGGTTACAGCCATCGCCGCTACCGACCAACCAACGGTCACAACAAATTGTGACAGAAGCGAAATGCGAAAAGCCAGAACATATTTCGTCCGACTTTTGGTGTTGCCGTTGCTTGCTTGCTGTCCTCGCAGCAATTAGCACTGGCACTGGCCACAAATGTCGGCGCGCATACAACGACAACACGACACAAACAGGCGACGGCGACGACGACGACGACGACGGTAAATGCAAATGAAAGCGACAGTGTCAGGAGAAGTCTCGAAACCACAAACAAAACGATGATGAATTTAATAAATTTTAGTTTCCATTTTCCAACCAAGTCATCTGCCATTTGCGTCCTAAAGTAGTCATTTGAATAAGTTAGAAATTTATTTGCAAATGTCGCCGGACTAGAAGCAGTGCACTCAAGGTTGATATTGAGATACATAGCACACTCGAATATCTAATATCAAGATTATGTGGACTCCATTCATAGATTCGGAACCCTTCTGTGGGGTAAACAGTAGTTTCATAAATAAATTGAAAGATAAAGTCTACTTGGGTATTGGAGAGCCCAAACAGGCATGCGGCAGTCTAGGAGACCCATTGACCCAGCACGTGTCAAGGTAGAAGCTATTCTCAACCATAGCAGAAAAGATATAAAACTCTATAGTGAATTCTTAACAGGACACTGTAAACTTAATTCCCATCTGAAGAAAATAGGAGTGGTAGGAAATGATTCATGCCGACTCTGCCAAGAGGAGCAGGAATCAGCTAAGCATGTTCTTTGCACTTGTCCAGCGGTGGCAAGACGCAGATCTGACTACTTAGGCAACGGGATTCTAGTTCCAAGTGACATAGTAAATAGTCTAGAGTTGTGTTTGTAGGGCAACGAGGCTGCACAATAGATCCTTCAGGTCGCAGTGCTTCTATAGCCTTTATTAATAATTATAATGTGGACTACTTTGAAAAAGTGAACTTGTTCCGATTTTGAAAAGTTTGTCATACATTTGGACTTCGTTTAATGGTCTCGAATCCTCTTTCTAAACTGAAATAAAATTTTTGTTGAATATTTTTTAAACACAAACAACTTTTTACAAAACCCGACGAAACCAAAATTTATACGTCAATATTCCGGCTTATTGCAAACTTGTTTTGTAGTTAATGGATTTGTTAGGTTTAGTTAATTTCTTAAAATTGTGTCTAAATAAAATTCTCTATAAAAGTAATGAGATTTCTTTATTGAATCCTTAAGCCTTTTCCCTGCCAACCTTTTGACACTTTAATATTTCCATACCTTAGCAGTCAACAATTTAAGTATTTAGCAAAAGTTCCTAGAAACTATTTCGAAAAAAATCCAAACAAATGACAACGTAACCAGATAATCGTTAACCATTTATGTTCAAACAATGTCAAAGATGAGCTGCAAGTAAGGAAGAAGGCAGCATCCGAACGAACCGGACGAACGAGCTGCATGACACTTTGACCCTCATTTTTGCCAACATTGTGTGTGTGTCTGTGTAGTCAAACAGTATCATTATGACGATGTACTACAATAACAACATCGACAACAACAACAACAACAAACAACAACGACAACAAAAGCAGATCAGATACCAATGGACAAGTTGAACAACAAGTAAGTACGAAGGACATAACCGAACCGGTGGCAGTCTCAGTGCGACAGAAAGACGGACAGAATTGGTTATCCAGGCGCAAAGAGGATATTAAGCCAGAAAAGCCAAAGAGACAAGGATTATGGTTATTTTTATGAACATTGAACTAATAACAATAATAGCAGTTATTGAAAAAACGTAAGCGACAGATTTGCTATTTTTCTACACCGCGCGCTGCGCCACTCCTCAATCCCACCATCCAACCAACAGCCTCATCGCCCGTGTTGGTCGCGGCTGGCAAACGAAAAGTGGCTCTGCTTCTATCAACGCTGCTTTCACGGAGGCTTTCACTAAGTTGGGGCGGGCAAGATTCTTGGGCCAAAAGTTTGAGTGAGCAACTTGAAGCAGCTACTTGGGCTGCTGGCTAAAATGGTTGAATGAACGAAAGAAAGAAAGGACGATAGATAGATAGATGGAAAATAAACTACTTCAGTTTATTTGCAATTTTTCCGCACGGTTTATTGTGATTTATTTATTTACATAAAATGCTGCTGCCTCCTTTTCTCCTTCACCTTCTACTTCTTCCACTTTTCATCTTAAGCTTTACATCTTCTAGATCTTCTTGAAGCAAAACTATAATTCTTCTGAATTGGATGATGATGCTCTTTGGCTTGGCTTGGCTTGAACTTGCGCCTCGGCTCGGTAACTTTGTGTTGTGTGTCTGTTTGTGTGTGTGTTTGTGTTCGAACTTTAACCTGAACCTTCTGGTCAACGGGGCAGTTTTTCATTTAAGCCACATGGCGGACGCGTTTTACAAGTTGTTCGCTCGTTTTTTGGGGTTAAATTTAATGAAGCGAAAATTATAGTTTAAGATGAGCGGAGATGAGATGATGATGATGCTACAAAACATCAAAATCTTCTCAACTTCAAGAAGATGCTGCTCCAAGTCTATAGCCACAAAAATATCCATTTGGATAGCAGCGCGGAAAGGACAGCTGGAAATATGTGCCAATGCAAATGCCTAATGGAGGTATGCAAGGTGCGAAGCGCTTAAGGGCTTAAGGTAAGCGATACAAGACCACGAATAAATTGTTAAAAATGAAAAACGCTTATTTGTGGATGCTGCCAGCCGTCGCAGAGTATCCTTGATATTATAAAAAAAAAATTATATTCAAAGCGCTTCCCTGAAGCTCCTGGGTTTAATCTATGGACTATAATCAAAATGGATTTTTTAACATCTGCAGTTCAAGATTCAAGAAGCCAAGATTTATACAAGATAGACACCATACCGCAAGTGCTTTAATTTTCGATATCTGTGTCATGTATATTTCTGGTTGCCTCAATCATAACTCTTGGTTGGACTTTAAGCACTTTGTTGTTGGTTTGTATCTTTTGAACTGAACTCTTAACTTGGTCGAAAATCAAAAATTGATTATTTGTGCTGAGCTGAAACGAAAAGTTTTCCTCTTCGATTTTCTTCTTTTTTCTTTTCTGATTTTTTTGCTTCTTGAGCTATGAAGTATAAAGTGCGCTTGAAAATTGTCTGCTTCTTCTTCTTTTTCGTAGACACTTTTCACTTTTACCGCAAGTGTCTGTGTGGCTGTCTGTCTGTCCGCTTGCTTGTATATGTGTGTATGTTTGTGTTCGTGAATGAATGTCGGCCACATTTCGGCCTGCCACAGTCATTTCAACATCTCTCGACCAAATTTGCCCTGTTTTTGCTCCTTTTTTTCTTTACTCTTTTTTCTGTTTTGCTACTATTTATATTTGAAATTTTAGCACTTTCAATTGAGCGTGTATGCCGCATGCTGCTGCTTCTGCTGCATTGAGGTTGAGTTTGATGTTGTATCCTTTTTCAGTTTTTTTTGTTGGTTTATCGCTGCAAGGATTTATGTGCTGCTTGCGAAGATTTATGCGCTTTTGGCTGTAAAGGGCGCGCACAGAGTTGAAATAGCAGTTTTATTTTAATTTTAATTTTTTTCAAATAATTGATTTGTTTGGCCTTCTCGCTCGGTGAGTGGGTGTGTCCACGATGGGCGTTTGTTGTGCAGCCGCTTGTGCATATTGAAAGCGCTTCAAGCGTTTTGGCGCGGGCGGAAAACTTTTGTTTTTACTAAATTTGAAATTGATTAATTGTGGAAATTTTCGCGAAATTGCGGAAATTGGTCGCTGTAAGCTATTTTCACTCAGTTTAGTTATTTAAAAGTTCTCTTTAATAAATACGAGTACAGCTGCAACAAAAACTTATTCCAATATTATATATATACAACAATACATTTTCGGAACAATATAAATTTTTTGGAAAATTATAAAAATTCGATTTGAATTTAGAAATAACAACAAAAAAATGTAAACCAATCAAAACCTTTGAATAAATTATCATAAATTTGTGAATTGCTGAGCGTTCATTTTTGTTGGATAAAATAAATAAAAGCTTAATTCTAAAACACAATATTGAAAGCAGTTAGTATTGAGATTTATTTATTTTATCCAAATCAAATATTTCAGCTCAGCTATGTAGTAAACAAAAGCTTTCAAATTACACTTCCTCTACGAATTTCTCATTTTTTGAATGAAATGATAAAACTAAAAACGAAATAAAATCTTTAAATTGATAATTAAATATAATGAAAAATTTAAATTGAATTTAAAAAACTATGTTTTCTGTTAGATATTGAATACCGGTTGCCCATAGTATTAAAAACCAAAATTTTCGAGTATACCAAAACTCATAATATCAACCAAACTTCAAATATCAACTTGATTTGAATTGATTTGAATTGATTGTTCCAATGTTTAAATCGCGCTAAGACGAATTTGTTTTTAAAAAATACAGATTTTGATAAAGATTTTTGAATATAATATTGAATATTTGAATATAAAAAAATATTTCTATTAATCATTCAGATATATGACGCGATCTATCGCCGAATTCGAATGGCGAACTTAAAAAGTATTTTATTGTATAACTTACGGTCAATCACAATTTTGTCCACCGAGACGAAATTGAACTCGGATTCTCATGCACCGAGCCTACTCAGTAGACCAAACGTACCAACCCACTAAACTGTTGGTAGTTCATTATTCTGCTTGATTGGAAAGCGTTTAACGGATATATACAATGTAATAATTTATATTGAAAGTTGCACTGATTCAACATTTTTTACTGCTTATTGTAAAAGTTTAGATTTTTGTTTAAATTATTATTTTTATAAGAAATTATTTAATTATATATGTACATATTTAAAAAACATATAATTTGTTTAAAGTTGTTTTATTTTAATAAAAATTTCTTATTAAATAGAATAATTTAAACTAAACTTAACAAATATTTGAAGCGAATTTTATGCAGTCGTATCATAAAAAAGACAACTTTAAGGGATGACGTTGTGTCACCCCTTTCAGCAGAAATTTCGTACAATTTTGATACTAATCTATAAATGAGAATGTCTTTCTTTTTTTTTGGTATATAAATTTGGGCGTATTTAGTGTGAACACACGCTCACATCACGCAATGGCGCATTAAATAAGTTATAAATTTCATGTCAAATACTTTGACATTTGATTAATTGAAATTGACTTGAGCAACAATTTTCACAAAGTACGTCTGTCTCGTCTGTCTGTCTGTCTGTGTGTCTGTTGGCGTACAGTAGAAACCAACCAAAAAACGCACAAATCATCGGCGACAGGAAGCGGAAGTCAACGTCAGAGGAAGCGGCTTAAGTTGCTCGTAACGTCTGTCGGTATACATATGAGCAAATGATACGGAAAAACCACATGACAAGGCAGGCAGGCAGGCAGATGGACAGACAGACAAACCGAACGACAGACAGACAGACACATGTCTCGCGCGACAAGTGCCACTACCGAAGACAACAACAACAACAGAGCAGAGTGGAGCAGAGCATTAAAAGTCGCAGAAGATGAAAAAGAAGTTAAAGTTCAAGTCAAAATGTCAATAGAACATCATCATTTCTGATCAAAACGATTTGCCAGCGAGCAGGGTGCGAGTAGGTTTATTTTTCTTTTTTTTGTTCATGTATTGGTATATGTTACCAAGTAAATAAATTTATAAGCCCAAAGGGCAGGTCCACATTAACTGCTTAGCGGGGTTGCTGTGAGGAGGACGACGAGCGGCGGTAGCTGTAGAGTAACTTATCAAAAAACTTTTGCACAAGATAAATATCGCGCCACATGACATTCGTACTCGTACTCGAGCTCGTATGTCGCGCCGGTTGACAAGTTAAATTGCGATCTGGCAACTTTTGACGTTTGAAGCGCGTCGTTAACACTGAAAGAAAATTATTTGTATAAAATAAAACTGTTGATATTTTAACTGTTGAATTTTTAATGCTGAAGTTAAATTAAAATACAGTCGTGTCTGGGTATAGTGAACACCTCAATATAGTGAATACCCAAATTTTTGCATGGAGTAATCGAAAAAGTAAAAATTTGTTTCACTATTTGGAGGTTAGTGAATAACATTTTAAAAGCAACTTCAAGCTGATAAAAACACAAAAAAGCAAGAGCAACAAATGTACACCTTGAAAGAGTAAACAACCCGGATATAGTGAACAGTCCTTGCAATAATTAGTTGCCTATATCCAGACATGACTGTACTTAACAATTTCTTTTATTTAAAATTGTTTTCCATACACGAGGCTCAGCTACCGAATACCAACCAACCATGAATGGACGTGAATATTTCCTGCATGCGATGTTAAAAATACAGAAAAAGAGCATACCTTAAATCCTTAGTCTTAAAATTTGAATATAACATTTACAATAATTTAAAAGAAGAAAAAGGTCAATATAAAATTTACAATCTTTATATCATTTTTCTTTGAGTATAGCAAAAACAATTTTTTTATGCATCCAAGATGGCCTAAGTAAAAAAAACTAAGCGAAAGTTGCGAAATTGTTTTCCACACCTACTCTCATTATTGTTTATTGTCTGTAGACGCACATACGTGCACACACACATATATACATACTTATACATGCCACACATAAGTGCGGGTGGGTCACTCGAGCGTATGTTCGACAAGTCTATTAACTTTATCTTATCTCAAGCTGACAGCTATTTTTTTCTCTCGACTGCTTCATTTTCAGTCAACAGCAGAGAGAAGGCGTTTCCGTTTTGTGGCGTCCAAATGTCGCGCGTTTAAGTTTGCAACTTGCCACTAAAGCGTTGAGGGCCAGAAAAAAAAAATATATATATACAATATATAAATGAGTCACATAAGGGCATCCCAATCAGATCTTAACTAAATTATTTACACCAAAGTAGAAGAAGACTTCCAATAGAAAATCATAGTTTTGTATATAAATATGGCAACTCTGTTAATGAAAAATTATTAATATTTTTTTTTAATCAAAACGATTAAATCACAAGCGCAGCAAAGTAATTTTTAAAAATTCCAATTTTCAGTCTTCGACTTGTTGAGTTTCGCCGTGTGACACCCTCACGTGTCAGTCATTTGTTGCAGCTTTGTTTGCAAAAGTAGCCCCAACCCGAATAAAAAATAACAAACTCATCCACTTGCACAGGAAATGAGAAACCTCATTTCCTTTCAATTAGTTGCTGGCTGCAACAATGCTGCATGCCCCGCCAAAATGTTGTTGATTTATCATTCAAGCTCATCTTGATTTCATCATTTTAGCGCCAGTTTTAAAAAGAACATCTCCATCTCACACACACACACCTATACACTTTGGCGCACGCTTAGCACACGCTGCTGCTGCTGCTTCGCCCAACTAGACTAAGTGATATCAACAACAACAACAACTTTCCGCCATCTGTTTTAGCAATTCGCTTTTTCTGTTCCGTTTTCCGTGCGACTTACTCGAACGTTTCACTCTGTTCGATGTCAGCGTTATTGTTGCTGTTGTATATATTGCTGCTACTGATGTTATTGTTGCTGTTGTTCCTGCGCACTTTTCTTGCTAAACACTGACAATGAGTTAAATTTCGTTTTTAGTTTTTTTTAGCAGCGTGTTTAAAAAGTTGCCAACAAAAAAGATTTGTTTTCTTAGTGCAATTTTTGCTGTCGATGTTGTTGCAACTGCTTTGTCATTGTCAATTGTTGTCATTGTTGCAGCGCGTTGAATAAATAAATAAGAAAAAACTATTTACAAAGTTTTTAATGCAATTTTTCAATACTTGCATTTGAGAGTGTTTGCGTACACAAAAACACTGAAAGAAAAGTTGTTGTTTAAAAAATTCAAAAAGAAAAACATTTAAAAATTTTTGGTAAATTTTGAGAAAAAATTTCGAAACAACAATAACAAATACAACAATGCAGAGAATTTCCACACTGCGTTTAGTTGAGTGTTAAAATAGCATTAAAGTGTTTTAGTAATTTGATATGACGCAGTGCTTAGTTAACGTGATGTAATGTTATTTTAACATGACTTTGTTTTAATTTAACATTAATTGTAATATAAAATTTAGCATACATAAAGTGTTAATTAAACATGATATACAGCATAGCTATCTCTATATACCCTATATAGTGAACACTCAAATTTTTACATGGAGTACTCTAAATAGTGAACAATCGAAATGCTTTTCAAAATTTGTTTCACTATTTTGAGGTTAGTGAATAAAATTGTGAAAGCAACTTCCAGTGGATACCAATAAAATACACAAACAAAAGTCTACTGATGAAGCTGTTATACTGGCACCGTGAAGTCTACGTGAAAAATCTGTCCCAAAGTCAAGTCAAAGAACAACAAATGTCAACCTTGAAGTAGTGAACAGCCCGGATATAGTGAACAGTCCTTGCAATAATTAGTTCCCTATATCCAAACACGACTGTAATATGAAATAAAAACTTTAACAGAAATTAACAATAATTAAAAATTATCAAAGGTTTAAAATGCACAAAAAAAAGTGTTGCCAACATTTTCTATTATAAAAAAATGATTAAATATTTCAAAAATTTCGTCTGACAACTGAACATTGGTTAGAAGTTCATAACATTGTTGATAGAGTATTCTAGCCATGACTTGAAAAGTGAGAGAATTCTAGTAGAGTGAATTTAATTATTTGGAATCTTAAAAAAAATTTAAAATTATTATTAAAAAGGTTTGGTTGACTGCGCTTGGATTTTATGTCCATCAGCCAGCCACATAAGACCTACATGTCGCTATATATCATAAGACGGTCACATTTTCTTAAGATCGATCTAAATTGATCGACCAAAGATTCAAGTTATCAATATGATCAACCTTAATCCTGGTCATTGGGACTTAGATTGTTTCAACTCAACAATATATAAATATATCTGACTATTAACTTACTGGGAATACATACGACAAAAATATCATGACTGAGAGAGCATACTATCTAAAATAAAAAAAGCTACGCTAGCGATTATTGTTGATATTTTACCCAGCTTATCTGAATATCGATTAAAGCCTCCAAATATAAATATAAACTTTTTTACTTATGATTTTCGATGTTAGCTGAAATTTTCCGCATGTACTCCATAAACAGCTAAAAGCGTTATTATGCTCTTTTAACCAACGCTCACTACGCTAAGCAAAAGAAAAAACTAAAGTAAACACAATGTTCTCTGTTATTGTTGCTGTATTGTCATTGTCATTGTACTGCGGTAGAGCAGCAGCAGTTGTCCGAAAGAAAAAAAAAAAAAAAGAAACCCATAAAGCAAACAAAATCTACAAGCGCAAACTCACTTGTCAACATCATGAAACGCTTAGTGGAGCACATTACTGCGCATTGTTTGCAAGTTTTGCGTTTTATGTTTTCGTTCTTTTTCACTCAGCCCACTCACTCAGACAGTCACTAACTCATTCACTCTTCACTTACACTCACTCACTCACTCACTTGGCTTGTCTGCGCAGCGTGAGCATATCTGGCAGCACGACGCTTTGGGGTATACCACACAGTTGCCACTTTTTTACACAAGTAATGTTGGCATATATTCGTTGTTGTTTTTTTTTTTTGCTCTCTTTTTTGGCGGTGCCTTGTTAGCGCACAATAACTCCAAAACTCTGCGAGAGTCCGTGCTGCGCAGCGACGCGCTTATCCGCTTTACTATGCTGCATAGTACAGCATACGCTGGGTTGCATGTAGCTTAGACCTCAGGGGCGCTTCGGGTAAAGTTGTTAAGGGTTAAAAAATGTAATCAAACAATAACAATTTTTTTTACTTAATAAGATTCTAAAAGTTGTATCTCAAAATTAAAAGATCTTATATCGCACTTTATTAAAATCAAAAAATAGTTTGTGGCCCATTTGGCCATTTGGCTTTTCCTCTTGACGGACCTGTGTTAAATTAAGAGACATTGCCGACATTGCTTGTGTAAAGGCAATTGTTGTCGCTGTTGTTGTTGCCGCCCCACTGTGGACGCTTTTTGTTGGGTGGACTTGCGAGCATAGTTTGTTGGATTTTGATGATCTCAGCGCGTTGATGACGTCGCTTGGATAATGATGACAATGATGGCGACGAGCGACAAGCACCAAGCGATGATATTGTGCGGCGTTCTGCATCTGCATCTTTGGGCGGTCGGTCGGTGTTGGCAACTCTGCATTTGTTAGCGTGTTGGAAATAATTAATTAACTAAATGAAAATAAATTTTAATTTAGAATGTTCAAAAGTCCTCTCTCAAAATTCTAAAATTTCCTACTAAATTTCGTAAAATTCTTACAAAGATTTCTACAACTCTTTTGCAAACTTACTACTTAAAATTTGACTACTTTATGCATAATTTTCGAGCCAAATGCAAAGTGTCGGTCATACATTCTGGCGCAACATTAAAACTTTATGACGCACTTTCCTTCCGCACAGCAGATGTTAGCCCAAACGGAGTTACCGACTGAGCAACCTAACAGAATGCGACGCTGCATTAAGCGTGGGAATTATTGGTGTGCTTCCCTTCAGTTGCATGTCGCAAAATTTTTGATGTGCCAACGACATTTTGGCAACATTGTGCCTTTGAAATGTGGCAACAATGTCGCAGTTGAACTAATTAATTTGGTTGGTAAGTGGAATAAAAAAAGAAACAGAATTAACATTCGATTGCATTTTTAATCGTATTGATTAATTTATTTATTAAAATATCAATTTAAATTTCCACAACAATAACAACAAATATTGTATGCTAAGTTACTTCCCAACTTCAGAGCGTCTGCAGGGTCATCAAAAGCAAACTAAAGTATTTTTTTAAGCTATAAAAGACAAGCTAAAATTTGTTGCCTTTGCTTTTATTAAAAGCTAAAATATTTTTTTAAATAAATTAAAACATAAAACAACAACAACAACAAAAGTCAGTTTCGATTTAAGCGCTTTCAACAATATTCACAGCTTGCTAAATACTTCATTATGGCTGTTGAATGAGCGCGCGCGTAAATAATTCCGTTGTTGTTACTAGCTGGCTGTGTATGTGTGTGTGCGTGTGTGTGTGTTTGTACTATTGTTGTTTTTGTTGTTGATGACATGTCATCCTTCAGTTGTCAGCGACTATGCTGCAACATACACAACAACAACGCTCGCTTTTTGCATATTTCGTTTAATTTTTTTTATTTTTCAATGTCAACAAGGGCGAAGGGCGAAAGGCGAAGGGTGGATGGGTGGACGGGTGGATGTTGTATTACCGCCATTCCGAATACGCACGACGAACAGAAAAAATGAAAAAAATGGAATATACAATAAAAAAACAAAAAACACTACACAAAACCGGAGACAAACAACAACATTTACATTTTAAGTAGTTTTTAAATCAGTGCAGACAAACGTCAGACAAGTGTCAACGTGTACAATTTATCATGACGCCGCATAGTTAGTGTGACGAAAGTGTGACACATCGCGTCATGCTCGCTGGCTAGCTGGCTGGCTGGGTGGTTGTTTGGATTGTTACTGGCGCTGCGACTGCGAAGTAAACAACAACAAAACGAAAAAGAAAAAAAAATTTTCATGTCGTTTATGTTTTGATTAAAATTTATTTGATTCATTTGTGTCAACATTTTCAAAATTATATTTTTTTTTCCTCTCTCAAATATGCGTAAACAATTTATAATATATTTATCATACATTTGTATGTATGTATATTTTATTTTAAGGTCATCATTTTTGTTGCACATACATAAACCAGCGCGGTGTCACAACCGGAAATGCTTTAACGACGTTATGGCAGCCACGCTGGCGTTTTCAACAACGCATAAATGACTCAACCACACGCATACAAGTGCCTTTTGCTGCACACCAACGACGCTGCGGTACGTTGCAGTTCATTCAAGTAAGATCACTTGTACAAAGCTGCTTAGTATATGTGTGGAATTTACCATTAAACAATTCTCTGTTGCATCAACCGTATCACAAGTTACTCCGAGTTACTCCGGCGTACACAACACCTGGTCAATCAAATTAATTAGTCTTTCCTTGAATTTGTGAAAATAATTTTGGAAAAATGCTTCTATTGAAGCTTGTATCCAGAGCTTTACCCTCTAAAGCTTTTGAAAAAAGGAATACTTCGGAGTAAAAACTTATTTGAATTACTTTCCGATATCTGATATTGTTAATTTATGTAAATATGGTTTGTCTTCTTGTCTTTTATTAAAAGAAGCTCCTATCAAAGCGAACAGGAGTGCTCAAACGCATTCTTTCCGTATACAGCAGAAGCATTGCATATGGCAAGGCGCGAACGCTTTAATTAATTTAAACCGGTTCGTGGCAGTTTGTATCGCGCCATAAAAATCAACTGTCAAGACATTGATTTATTTTCGAAACCCATACAAACACACACACACGCACACACACAAACACACACGCATATACATGCAAACACATGCATATACTGTGGCATACTTTTGGGCACACTTTCGTCGCGAACGCAACGTTCTCAATTAGTTTGCATGCTTCAGCTTCTGCGTTGGTCCTTGCTCTGTATGTGTGTGTGTATGTCCTTTAACTCTTTTTTTTTGGGTTCTTTTCACAAGCGACCAATTCGAAATATCGCGCAGAAACCGTTGATTTTTTTTCTGGCTGGCTGGTTGGTTGGTAACCTCGCTCGTTCGCCTCTTCGACAAGTGTCAACTTCCGGTTGGTAGTTGTTTTTATATATATTTTTTCTTCTTTTCGGCATTGCGCTATGCTGTCGTTAAGTGTTACCATGTTGTTGTTGTTGTTCTTGTTGTTGTTGTTTTGATTTTTTTTTTTTTTTTTTCAACTTTTGGCGGCGCGTGAAAAATCGTTGATGCACATTAATTATTTACGCGCGCGCCCTCACTTCAAGCGGTATTTACACTCGTGAAACTGCTGACTGAAATACTCGCTATGCCCGCTGCTGGTAGCTGGCTGGCTGGCTGGCTGGCTGGCTGGTTGGCTGACTGCATTGGAATCTGCTGCTGACAAGTGTTGCGACTGCAAAAGGCAGACAAGTGTCAAGCAGTGTGAGCGCAAACAAAAACTTAAGTGTAAATAGCCAAGTACAACATTTTTGGTCAACATAATTTAGTAGAACAAATATTTTCTTTTTTTTTAACCGAAAATGCCTTTTAACTTCTTTATTTGGTATTGAAATGTTGGCTTTAATTTTAATCTTAGAGTCTGAAGTTTTCATGTAATACGTGATAGTGTATCTTATGGATATAATTTTACAAACGGAACAATTTACATGCATCGATTTTTGCATATATATGTAATACAAGCGGAAATTTACCTTTATTCTGCATACTTGAGGTTTATGGAACACAGATCAGTGGATTTTTTTTTCATTATTGTCATATACATTTTATATTTATGTTTATTATATATGTAGCTATATATGTAAATATATAAACGCCGGTAAATAACCAACGAAATTACAACAAAAATGTTACTATAGTGAGGACAAAAGGAAAATATTAACATATGAATAAGTAAAATTCAACAGGTTTATTGATGGAAATTTTGCCAGGTAGTCGTTTAATCCATTTAATTGTCGTAAAAGCACTGACAAGTGTGATGAGATAACTGTTAATATTACACTGATTGATATAATATATATATATATTTTTAGTTACATATATTTTATATATTTTTTTTAATATTTATATTTTTGTACGTCTGTTTCCTTTTTCGGTTCAATTTATTATGAATTCTAAATAAAATTTCTGACAAACGTTTACAACAAAATTATATGAATATAAAATTAAATTAAATAACAAGTATGAACAAAAACAAGTATGTATATAAACCCTACAATACTCCCCCTCCAAAATATTTGTAATAACTAATTGATTGTATATGTAAGTTTATGTGGTAAATTGATATGATTAAATGTATCATTTGACTCATCAACAAATGCTGGTTTAATTCTATCAATTGAAACAGAAACAGATTTTTTATTAATTTCAATGAAAAAATTTTTCTCAAATTTTTTAATAACTTTGTAGGGACCCTCATAAGGAGCTTGAAGTCCTTTTTTGCATTCTCTTCGCAAAAAAACAAATTTACACGTTCCTAAAGATTTTGGTAAAAAAAATGAGTTTGTTTTAGAATGGTGTTTTACATCTGATTTCATGTTTGCAAAATACGATTTAATTTTATTCAAAACATCTTGCGGATTATATTCGTTTTTTGAATCAATTATTAACTGTCCTGGAAGTCTTAAAGTTTGACCATAAACTAATTCAGCTGATGTACAATTAAGATCTTCTTTTATAGATGAACGTAAACCAAGTAATATTAGGGGAAGTTCATCGCTCCATGTATTATTATCATTGGATTTTGCTATTAGGGCTGCTTTTAATTGTCTATGCAATCTTTCTATCATACCATTTGCTTGTGGGTGATATGTACTTGTATGAATTTTGTGAATACCTAAAAATTTACATAACTCACTGAAAAATATTGATGTAAACTGCCTACCTTGGTCGGTTGTTAAGTATAAAGGAACGCCAAATCTTGGTAAATATTCTGTGTAAAAAGATTTCGCAACATCTAGAGCTGATATATCTTTCAAAGGATAAATTTCAGGCCACCTTGTATATCTATCTATAATTGTTAATAAATAACGATAACCATTTGATGTGGGTAAAGGTCCAACAATGTCCATATGAATATGTTCAAATCTGCCTTTCGGTATTTCTATTTTTTTAACTTGAGATTTTGTGTGTCGAATAACTTTTGATTTTTGACATTGTATACAATTTCGAGCCATTTCATTAATAATTTTGTTCATGCCTGGCCAAAAATATTTTGATGAAATTAATTTTCTTGTTGATCGTATTCCAGGATGTGATATTGAATGTAATTTTTCAAAAACATTTTTCCTTAAAGATTCAGGAACATAAGGTCTTTTATTTATTTGTGAAGTTTCACACCAAACTTCAGCATTTGTTGATTTAATTGGAAATTTTTCTAGTTTATAAAAATTTTTTTCAGGTAATATTTCAGAAGTTGTTATTCTTTCTAATTCTAAATCTCTTTCTTGTTCTTGAATTAATTTAAAAATATTAATATGACTTTTATTTAAAATTTCTATTTCTGGGATCCTTGAAAGTGTATCAGCTACGCAATTTGATGGACCAGAAATGTATACGATTTTATTTGTAAATTGAGCAATATATTCTAAATGTCGTGTTTGCCTTGGGCTTCTGTCTGTTTTAGAATCTAAAGCAAAAACTAGAGGTTTGTGGTCAGTATATACGGTAAATTCTCTACCTTCTAGGAAATGTCTAAAATGTTTAATCGATAAGTATATTGCTAGCAATTCTCGATCAAAAGTGCTATATTTGATTTCACAAGGACTTAATTTTCTTGAGAAAAATGCAATTGGTTGTAATTTATTATTATGAGTTTGTTGTAAAACGGCTCCTATAGCTATGTTTGAAGCATCAACTGATATAGAAATTTTTGAATTAAAATCTATATGTGTGAGAAGAGTTTTTGAAGCGAATTTTGATTTAATACTTTCAAATGATTTAATGGAAGCTTCGGACCATTCTATTGTATTAGTTTTATTTTTAATTGAATTATTTAATATTTCGTACATAGTACTTAAAATTTCAGCTGCTTTGGGAATAAATCGGTGATAGTAGTTTATCATTCCTAAAAATTTTTGCAACATTTTAACATTATTTGGTCTCTCGAAATTTATAATGGTTTCCACTCTTTCTTCTGAGGGTTCTATGCCATTACTAGATATTTTACATGAAAGAAATTCTAATGATTTAACACCAAATAAACATTTTGAACGTTTAATATTACAACCAAATTTCGTTAATTTTTCAAAAACTGCTTCAAGGTGTTTGAAGTGAGTATATTCGTCTATACTCGCAATTAAAATATCGTCTATATATGGAAATACAAAATCAAATCCGGATAATACTTCGTTAATAAACCTTTGAAATGTTTGACCGGAATTTCTCAGACCGAATGGCATACGTAGAAATTCATACATTCCAAATGGAGTAGTTATTGCAGTTTTAAATACATCTTCTGTTGCAACTGGTATTTGATGATATGCTCTTACTAAATCTAATTTTGAAAAAATTTTGCAATTTTTTAAATTCATATTCAAATCATGTATGTGTGGAAGTGGGTATCTATCGGGTATTGTAATATTATTTAATCGTCGATAATCACCACAAGGTCTCCACTCATTTGGTTCTTTCTTGGGAACCAAGTGAAGAGGTGAAGATGCTGATGAAGATGAAAGTTTACAGACTCCAATTTTAACAAGGTAGTCAAATTCATCTTTAGCAACTTTATATTTTTGATTATCTAAACGACGTGGTTTAGTATAAGGTAATATGCCTGTTGTTTCAATACGATGAACTGTGTTATGTTTAACCGGTTGTGTATAATCTGGTTCATTAAATAGGGATGAATATTTTTCAATCAATTTAGTGTATTTTGAAGGTATGTTTTCGAGTATTTTTGAATTAATTATTTTTGTTAAATTTGATTCTTTATGTTTGATAGAATTTATAGATCTGTCAAAAAGTATTTTATTTTTAAGATCTATTATAATACCAAATTTATTTAAGAAATCTGCACCTATAACTGCTTTATTAATTTTGGCTACTGTTTTTTTTTTTTTTTTTTTTTTTAACAACTGGTATTTATTGAATCATCTAAGTTAACTTTGATCTAACAATAATTTTAAACTAATTTATGATTTATAATTTATTACTTAAACTAAGTATATTATTTAAATATTGTGGTTCATTGCCTGAATCCAGTGATTGGCAAGTGATTGGTAGGCACGCATATCAATCAATATATGGGGAATATTTTTGATAGCGTTTAAGACGTGAAGAGTTCAGAGGTCTTAATAAGTTTCTTGCTAGAATGTTAGGGTGAAACATTAGTTTCGTCTTGTACTTCTGGGTAAGATTTAGGATTTCATCAATTACAGTTGGGATTTGTAGGTCTCTGTGGATGTTTGTATTTCTTATATACCAAGGAGCTTTGGCAATTTGACGCAAAATTTTAGATTGGGCTCTTTGGAGTTTCTCAATATTCGATGGAGAGGCTGTGCCCCAGAGCTCAATTCCATATGTCCATATGGGTTTTATTATACTTTTGTATAATTGGACTTTGTACGTGAGATTGAGTTTAGATTCTCTTGCTAAAAGCCAGTGTAGCTCAAGCCTTTTAAGTTTAATTTGGGTAATTTTAGTTGCAATGTGTTTTTGCCATGTAAGTCTGCGGTCGAGGTAAATACCGAGATACTTAGTTTCGGAACTTTCGGGTACAACTTGGCCGTTAATTTTCAGAGCAGGGCACGTGCCTTTTCTTAGGGTGAAGGTTAAATGGCAACTTTTTGATTCGTTGACTTTAATTTTCCAGCGGGCCAGCCATTGACTTAGAGAGTCTAAGTGTTCCTGCAAGTAATACGATGCCATAGCTGGATTTGAGTGGGAGCACAGTATAGCCGTGTCATCAGCAAAAGTGGATATGAGGGTTCTATCACTTTTGGGCATATCAGCTGTGTAGAGAATGTATAGTAGTGGAGCGAGGACACTGCCTTGTGGTACACCGGCTAGTATTTCGTATTTTCGAGAGACAAAGCTTTTGTGTTGTACCACAAATTTTCTATTTGTGATATAGTTTTTAAGAAGGCAGACCATATTAGCGGGAAGAATATGATATAGTTTTGTAATAAGTCCTTCGTGCCATACTTTATCAAATGCTTGGGTGATATCGAGAAAAACTGCGGAGCAGTAGTGTTTGTTTTCAAATGTTGCTTTTATTGAATGTACAATGCGATGCACTTGTTCGATTGTGCCATGTTTCTCTCGGAACCCAAATTGATGATTGGGAATCACAACTTTTTCAGTAATTTTGGGTACAATCAACTTTGTTAAAAGTTTTTCAAAGAGTTTTGAAATAACCGGGAGCAAGCTTATTGGTCGGTATGAAGACACATTACTAGGGTCTTTTCCGGGTTTGGGGATCATTTTAACTTGTGAAAGTTTCCAGTCATCTGGGTAGTGACTAGTTCTAAGAATAGCATTGAATATGTGGAGCAAATACGTTGTAGCAATGTTTGGCAGTTCTTTTACCATTTTAGGTGTTATCAAATCCGAACCTGGAGCTTTATTTGGTTTTAAGCATTTATTTATTGTCTCAATAATTTCCTTTCTTTTAAAGCGAGGGGTATTCGAGGTATGTTGAGCGACTAATGCCGGTAATGAGGTATTACCAAATGTCGTGTTTAGAGAAAACACAGTTTTGAGGTGATTGGCAAATGCCGCACCTTTTTCCGCATCGCTTCTGGCCCAATTTCCGTTTGATAACCGAATGGGAGGTTCCGACAGTATGGGTTTTTTCATATTTTTGGCAGCTCGCCAGAGAGAGTAGTTTGACGATTTGGTGGGTGCGAGCTGTTCAACGAATTGTTGAAAGTCTCTTTGAGATTTCCACTTAAGCTGCTTTTGAAGACTTCGGGTAATGTCGCGAAGATCTTTTTTCAGAGTAGGAGATCTATGATTCTGCCATTCGCGGCGTATTTGCCTTTTCTTTCTTATTAAATCCTCTATGTCTTTTGGTGTGCTTTTTTTATATGTGTGGGTTAAACTATTTGTTATTGAGCCGGGAGTTGCTGCAATAGCTGCTTGTGTAAGCAGAAAAGTGAAATTTTTTACCGCTGTATTTATTTGGTCTTTCGTTTTAAGTGACACATTAGGGTTTATGTGTGAGCTTATATACTGCCTATATTTGAGCCAACTTGTGAGCTTGCTGGTCAATTTATTTATTGGAGTAACATCGATGCTTGGGACATAATTAATTGTAATAATGGTAGGCGTATGGTCTGATGATAGATCTAGAGAAGATTCAGTAGTTAATTGGCTTCTTTTTAAGGTTTTAAAGACTGCAAAATCGATTACATCGGGGTTTTTGCGTCTATCTGTTGGCCAGTATGTTGGTTTGCCAGAGGAGACTACGTCTAGACCAAGTTTAGTAACTGTATTCCACAGCAGCCTTCCCTTAGGTGATATAAGACGAGAACCCCAATACGTGTGTTTGGCGTTATAATCACCAGCTGCGAGAAACTTTTGTCCAAGAGAGTTGAAGAACGACTGAAATTGCTGTTCACTTATTTTATGTCTAGGTGGACAGTATATAGCCGTTAATGTTAGACCTTTTAGATATTCATCGAGAGAAATACTAGTTGCCTGTATATAATCTGTACAGTAATTCTGAAGAGCATAATGTTTGATCCTGCTTTTAATGAGAATTGCAGATCCACCTCTTGCGTTACCGCTTGGATGTTTTGTGTCGTAGAGTCTATATCCCGGAATATTGAAATAGTGTTTTTCAGTAAAATGAGTTTCAGAAATTAGCATTACATCTATGTTTGACTCTTTTAGGAACTCGAAAAGTTCTAGTTTGTGTAGACAGAGGCCGTTCGCATTCCAAAATGATATTTTTAAACCATTCATGGTTTGGATAGGAGATGCTGAAGCAGAAGATTTTGATTTTTAATCATGTCTTGTACCATGTTTTGCATACTAGACATAAATTGAGACATGTTTTGCATAAACATTTGAAGGGTTTGTTCGAGATTGCTGCTTTGAGGAGCAGGCTGAACGTTTATGGGGACTGGGTTGTCACCTTTAAGAGCACTGGCGTACGAAACACCTTGATTCATAAAGTTATTTACATTAATTGGTACATTGGATTGTTTAGGGGGGGTGGGCAACTTTTGCATGACTTGGTTGGAATTAGTGGGTCCAACTGAAGTAGTAGCCTTGTTTTTGAAGGTTTGATATACTGGACAGCCACGATAGTTTGCTGTGTGGTTTCCAAAGCAGTTGCTGCATTTTTTTACATTAGCATCTTCTTTTATTTTATGGCATGTTAGGGATGAGTGGAGATCTCCACAAATTACGCATACACTGGGAAGCGTGCAGTAAGTTTTTGAGTGGCCAAATTCTTGACAATTTTGGCACTGGATTGGTCCACTGCGTTTGTGGGGCTCTTCTACAGTAATTTTGCGATGTAAGAGATATCGCAGAGAGTAAATTGGGTGGGATTCACCTTTTTTAAGAGATTTTGTATCGAATTCCAGTTCCACTCGGAAGAGTGGCTGTGGAGTTTTGTTGCGATTTATTATATTAGATACCATTTTAACTGAGAAACCCTCTTCCTTTAGCGCTTCTTGAATTTCTTTGCATTCAACGAAAGAGTCAATGCCTTTCAATATTACTAATAGGCCTTTGGAGCTTTTGAGCTGATATGTGTAATAGCTCTTTTTCGCTTTATCGAGAGAATTGATAATTATTCTATAATTTGGCTCACTGTATATTTGAATTTTTGTTTCATGTATTTCTCCTTTACGGATAGGGACTACATGAAAATTGTTTACTCCAATATTTTTTGTGAGTAAGTCTAAAAGAGATTTAGAGTTTTGCTCACGTAGATAGATTGGAGGGGGTTTTTGAGTTTTCGGCTTGGGATCCGTACTCATATGATCGGCAAGAATCGCGTATCGGTTCTGTCCCAGCTTGGTAGACTCATTTTTAGGAATAGTTTTTTGAATTTTGGTCAAATTTTGGCTACTGTAAAAGAAAATTCAAAATTTTGTTTTAATCCTATATTAACTTTTAATAACTTGTTTCCAAAAGTGGCTATTTCTGTGCCATTCGCTGCAGTAAGAAAAATGTTTTTATCTTGTTGAAGATTTTTAAATTTTGATACAGGAATAACTGATATATCAGCTCCAGTATCTATTAGGAAAGTTAAATTATTTATAGTATCTTCGATAAATAGACGACTTGTTTTAAATTTACACAAACTATTGTTAGTCGTCACAACAATAGATTTATTTAGTTTTTTTATATTATGTTCAAAATTTCTTGTATAATGATTCTGTACATAATTTGAAGATTTTTTGTTTTCGTAATTATTTTCTGGATTGAAATTTTTATAAAATACGCAAGAGGGTTCACACTTAAATGCATTGTTCCCGAATTTAAAATGATAATAACAGTAATTTTGATTATTTTGGGAATGAGGATAATTTTTGATTCTTATTTCATTTTTAAGTTCTATATTTTCTTCATTAAGTTTATTTATTTTTTCTGTAAGTTGAGCGGTAATGTCTGTAAATTTTTGAATAGTATTTTCTAAAGTTGATGATAATATTTTTGTTTCTAAATTATTATTTTTATTTAATAAACCTACTTCAGATTTGTAGCTTACTTCCCATATTTTATCTGCTAATTGTAGAACTTCAAATATATTAGAAAGATTGGATGATATTAGAGCTATTTGTAACTTTTCTGGAAGTTTACGCATCCAAAGTTTAACAATTAATTCTTTGGGTAAAATGTTCGAAGTGCCAGAAAGAATTTCTAAATTCCTATATAATTCGCTTGGTTTACTATCACCTATATCACAGTCATTTAAAATTTTATCAATTCTAGCTTCATTACTAAGTGAATTTCTAGAAATTAATGCGTTTTTTAATGTTTCAAATTTATTATTATTTGGAGGACTTTGAATAATATCCAAAACAGTTAAAATCGAATCTTCAGGAAGTGCTTGAACAATTATTTCATATTTTGTAGTATCGTCAAAAATTTGTTTTGATGAAAATTGAATTTCTATTGACACAAACCAAGCTTCTGGGTAACTTTTCCAAAATTTAGGAAGTTTAAGTAAATGGGAATTGTTATTAAAAATTTCAGAATTTATAGCATGATTTCTAGTTTGAGATGAAATAGAATTAAAATTATTATCAAAATTTGTTTGGGTTGAAAAATCATTTGTATTAGTGTCAATTTCGAAAGTAATTGGAATGTTCTTATTTTGATTATTCCTTTTACTTGGTGTTTTTTGTAGGGGCATTTTGGGGGGAAAGTTTACAAGAATGTAATAAATTAATATTTAATGGAAATTAAAACTGAACAAAATAAAACAAAACAAAAAACTTAGATAAAATACTTAATTATGTTTGTAGCAGCTGATTTTTTTTGATTTAGTAACAGCAAAATATTGTTGTCTTGATATTGAATCGTATTGAATGATTTCGATGAAATTTTTCACCAGATTTGCATAATTTCTGATAAATTTTTGAAATTTTGAATTATTTTAGCATTTGGTTTTTTTATTTTTTTTATTTTTTATTTTTTTTTTTTATTTGACGACGTCTAAATATGATTGTTTGATTACGTTCAGTTTTTGTGATGATCGTTTGGCGTGGCGTTTTTTTTAATTTTTTTTATTTTAATTTTTCTCTACTACGTTTTTTTCTTTGACAACGCTTCGCTTCTGCTTGATTTTTCGGTCATGTGGTTTTTTTGTCGTGCGTCTTGCTGTCGTTGCTCGCTCAAATCTGCGTTTTCGTTTTTTATTTTTATTTTTTTAGGTAGATGAAGAAAAAGGAAAATTTTTGTTGCGTTTTAATTAAGGCAATATATTCTTTTGCAATTATTGTGGTTCGTCCCAGGATCGCCAATTTAGTTACATATATTTTATATATTTTTTTTAATATTTATATTTTTGTACGTCTGTTTCCTTTTTCGGTTCAATTTATTATGAATTCTAAATAAAATTTCTGACAAACGTTTACAACAAAATTATATGAATATAAAATTAAATTAAATAACAAGTATGAACAAAAACAAGTATGTATATAAACCCTACAATATTTTTGATTAATTAATTATATCTAATTTCCAAAGAAATATTTTTTCAGATCGACATATAAACTGTCGATTGGAAAGAAATATTTGTATCTTAAAACAAACTATTTTTATTTATTCTAAAAACTAATGTAAAAGATACAAAATGTACCTAAAATAATATCACTGACGAATACATAAGCGTGAGCGCCTCTACCGGTAAACTTTAGCAACATCTTCAATGGTGTTTGGATAGGTGGTTGCATATGAAACGGACGATGTGCTACTCGCTACTTCAGCTACTTACGGTAACTACCGCCAGTTGGTATAACGGTTATTATCGCCACTTGGTATAACGGTTACTACCGAGAAGTTAGTATAACGGTTATTGTCGGCAGTTGGTATAACAGTTATTTTTGGCAGTTGGTATTGTGGTTGAGCTCAACACTTTATTGCATCGAAAAGTACGACAGCAGATGACACAATCAAAAGCTTTACTGGTAAAAGCTGTGCCGGGGAAAAGCTTCAGGGACGTTTCGAATCGTTCGTTACACATTTTAAAGAATCAGTGGAAATTGTTAAATAACATTAAATGAAGTTCTTTTAAATTAATTGCGATATTCAATATTATATCAAATATTTATAAAAAAAAGTTCTTCTAATTAAAAAACTGCAATTTATTTAAACAATCATTAGAAATGTACATCATTATTTATTAACAAATAAAACTTATACAATACTCTACATTTAAATGCAGAAATGCAAATATTAACAAATGTTTTCTCTTTTTCTTTTCTTTTAGTAATTTTAATTTTAATTATAATAAATCTTTTTTCTTTATTATGCAAAAAATGGCATATGAAAAATTTTAAAGAAACTTAATTTCGCTATGAAAGAATTACTGTGGGCTACTTTATGGAAATTACAAATACTTTATACATGTTAATTATGTACGCGCTTACAAAATAGTCCGGCAAAAGTGGTCAACTGCATTAAGAGGAGCAAAACTTCATTTCAGAATTATGTAAATACATGCGAATGTATTATATACAAAGAAGAAGAAGAAGCAGCAGCCAGATTGTGTAAAATTCAACAACACAAAAAAATTCAAAAAAACAAAACCATATGCACATACACACTCATACACCAGACACACACACGCATACAGTAAAACACGCACTCAACAAATTCACAAACAAAGGCCCTACAGCACATACATACGAGTACATATGGTCGACAACATATTTTTTCTTTTTTTTTTGGACTTGGGCGTTTTGTGAATTTCGCCTTCTAAACATACACATGTATATGTACACATATACAGCGAAGACTAAACACATATACTAGCAATGCGAAAAAAAAATTAAATTTCCGTTTTCTTTTCCGCATTCACTTCCTCTCCGTGCTTCACAATTTCCATTTCGACTTCCTTGACTTCCTCATCGAAGATCTTTAAGTCTTTAACGTAGTACCAAACGCCGCAGTCGAACAGCGCGCCGATTGTTATAAATACCGAGGCAGTGATATTGAGAATGTACCTGTGCATAACAACAACAACAAAATTATAGCCTTGAACATTTATCAAACAAGAAGAAGAATAAGAAGAGAAACTCACCTCAACGACTCCGGATCATAGAGCCAACAATTGCCCTTGTTTGAACACGTCTTGCCCCAGACCAAACACAGCCGATCGAGTACCCAACCGAAAAATATCGGACTGGGTATAAAGGCCAACATCGACATCATCATCAAACCGAAGCCCATGGCAGCGGTCTTATCCTGTTCCGGCACACAACGCACGGAGACAAGGAAATTTGAGGCACGACCCGTCGCACCGAAGAACTTCATGCAACACATCACCGCCAGGAATGTAACAAACTGGGCGTAACAGTTGACGGGACAGGCGCCGGGTATCGCTTGACCACCGAGCAGAACCTTTTAAGAAAGAAGATATATTTTTTTAGTTTATTTTTATAGGAAGTACAAAAATTTCAGGGATATGATCCCAAGTCATCTGTATTTATTTTTATAGTAGTTCCTACTTACATCCGGATATGGTGATGTCAAGTCTGTTGGTAGCGATGTTGTCAAACCTGTCGTTGTTGATTCATCCCAGAATGAATCATTATTCATATCAAAATCGTCCGATTTCAGATCCATAGCAGTTAAACGTTCGAAAATCGGATTAGTATCGACTGTGTAGTTGCCACTTGGTATACAAGAGCAATCATAATAAACCTGAGAAAAAAGATTTCCAAAAATTATTTCAAATCCAGTTAAATTCATATTAAATATATAGTTTAATTCTCATTCGATATGGTGCCCACCTTTTGATTATTAGGGCCGACATGTTGCTTTTTGCAACCGGCATGGCAAGGCGAAATATAGGTCATCGTGTTTTCGCCGCAGACGGGCGAATAACGCACATAATCACAGTGACAATCGGAGTTGCAGGTGGGTGCAGAACTCACGGAGCTATTTTAGAAATAAAATGTAAAAATTTTCAGAATACAACTCGCTGCCCACTACAACTACAACTTTTGCCTACCTATCGTGTATGTTGACAATCACGGAACTTTCATTGCCCGGACAACCAATAAATGCATATCCCAAAATGCCAGCGACGGTCAAGAAACCGACAATCACATTCCAGGCGGCCATGTAGCGGGCACGTGGCTTGTACTTGGATATAACAAAGCCGGACATTAAAACACCAACGGCGGAGAAGGCCAGCGCTACGGTACCGGTGACCATGCTGTCGAGAAAAGGCACACAAAGGATTAATATAATGTGAAAAAATTAATAATACTATTGAAATAATTTATAAAAACAAATTGAGTTCACTAATCAATTTCGAACAAACTCTGGAAAGAGTTCAGATATTGTGGTTAATTTCAAATCTCTTAAGGATTCTCTTTACTTATTTCCTAAAGGACAATTCCATTGTATAAATTGGAATTTGGAAACCAACCTTGATGTTGCAGCCGTTTGCCTATACTGTATCTCAATGTATTTGGGTGTGAAAATCCAATACGGCGTATAGCCGAACAGATAAAATACCGACGAAAAATTATTATACATCAATGTCTTATTTGAGAGTAATCTCTTGATGGTCTTTATCATATCCTTAACGGAAGCTTTCGCCTCGACCACAGGCTGTTTGCTTAAGTCCAAGTCTTCGACTAATTGTTCCTTTTCGGATTTGTCTTTTATTGAAGCGCGCTGCTTGCGACGATCCTCCTCAACCATGCGACGCGCAGCGGCGCGTGGCAATTCCTTGGGGAAAAGTGTCAAAAATATGCCCGAAAAGAAGAGCATACCGCCGAGCACCAGCCAACCCATCCACCAGGCGCCCAACCAGCGTGGATCTTTATTATTGATGACCGGATGCAGTTGTGGCGCAATGTAGACGCGTAGACAAAAGGAGGCCAAGGCATAGCCGACGGCGGGACCCAACATGCGGAGGAAGTACGATAAACCTGCAAGAGGAATATCAAAACAGTCTTAGTTAGTATATAGTATGGATTGATAATAGTATAAATATTAAATCTCTTTAAAATATCCTAAATATTCCAGTTACTAACTTGAGTTGGCTCTAAAACATTCACGTTTTTATTGCCCTCATAATAGCTTTGTTGACTTGCTTCTAGTATTTGTCAGGCTATTTAAATTTATCTAGAATATTGTCTTATCACTATATACCCGAATCGTTTATTGATGTCTACAACATGTTACTTAAGTAGGCAAAGTCTGCTTGAAGTAATCCTTTTAGATTTATCATAGCCATATTAACAATAAAACACACCTCCAAGTAGCTTTAGATAAGATATTAAACGCTTGAAGTTAGTACAAGCTTAGGTGAATTATTAAAACTGGCGATGATGGCATTTTAATGTTACCAAATCTAGAGTTACTTAATTGTTCGTTACTTGAGTTATTTGAAAAAATAATTGACCTTCCCACCCAAGGCAACCATGAGACAACCACATGTTTCCATTACATCTAACTTACTTAACAGTGCCGGCGTCCTAGACTTTTTGGTATTATCATCCATATACGACACACCCAGTGTATAGTACAAAGAGCCACCAATGCCCGAAATGAATTGCGCTATGAAGAGCACAACTTGTGGTGCCAGATTTCCCTCGCCAACTTCACATTCCGCACCGCCGCCCTTCAGTTTGCACAGCGTCTTTGAGCGCTGTTCCTCGAGCATAGTCATCGTAGCATTCTCATCGGGCATAGCACCAAATTCCGATGTCAGCGCCAGTGCATCTTCACCGGGTCCATAGAGGAAATGTGGCGCCGCGGTAAGCACGCAGAAGATCACAATTGTTAGCATGCCTATGGAGTCCAATACCGAAAGGTTATTAGTTTGAATGTGATGTGAAGTTAAACTTAATATAGATTCCTACCGAAACCGATCCATCTGGGACGATGTCCCTTGCCCGCATAGTAACTAAGAAAGCCAGAGCATATCACTTGACTGAAATCGTTGCCCACCGATATGATTCCAGTGTTTTTCGAGGGTATCTTAAAGCGTTTCTCTATCGTTGTGATGGTGCCATTGAAGTAGGCGTATGTCATCGAGAAGATACAACCCACCAGACCGTAGAGCAAAACATAAGCGGTTTGATTAGCGAATCTGCAAATAAAAAAATTCGGGACGTTTTTAATTTGTTATGGAAATTTGCGAGAAGGATCATTCAGGAGGAATAAATTTGTATACTTCAAATGTGACTCAACTCACTTTTGAAAGAACGCTCCCTTGAATATCCAAAAGCCGCAGGTCATATCCTCCGTCAGTGGCATATCATGCAGTAGTTTATTTATTTCCTCGGTCATTGTACGATCCTGTTCAGATTTTTCGCCTTTTTTCCGACCATTCGCTGTGGCGGCAGGCTCCGATTTTGCATTGCCATTGTCGAGCAGTAGTTTAGCCTCCACATCAATGTCCGCCGGGCCATCACGCTCATCACAATCTCGATCGACATCGCGATTATCCTGAGCGGCGGCGGCGGCGGCAACTGCGACGACTTCGGTAGAAGACGAACTCTCCTGCTGATGTGGTGGCGGTGGTGACTCATTGACCTCAACCATTTCAAAGTCAGCGGGCTAAATGTCGTTTGCTTAAATCGTCGTTTTAATTCAATCAAGAACGCGTTAGAATTCTCAAACACTTTACACACATTAATTTATTAATTACGAGTTTTTATTATTTTTATTTCTTCTCTTCTCTTCCTTTTTTTTTTTTTGTTTTTTGATATTTTTTAATTTTTTAATTTCAACTAAGCGATTCTCAGTGGATCGTTTTTTGGGCTTCCGGTTTGCGAACTATGTCGTGCTCACGCTTCACCACACTCCACACAAATGACATATCTCCAGCTGGGTACGTTGATCTTAACTGTGCTGCTGCTGCTGATGCTGCTGCTGCTGCTCGACCGAACGACAACAAGACTCGGCGCTTCGCTTCATCTCAGGCACACATCGCATCGCAGCACATCATCCAAGCATCTATCCATTTGACGTCCGCCAAAACTGACTGACATTCGACTATCTTTCCTTTTGCATATAATTTAAATATTATCTCAAATGGGTTATCTGGATGCTTAATCTTTACAATTTATAATTTTTAATTGGTATACACACACACAAACACACACACACACACACACACACCGACACACGTCCGAACTGTTAACTGTTATTGTAACATTCTACTTCGGTGAAATTTACAATTTATTTGCTGTAACAACAGAACAAAATAATCACAAACACTGTTCGTTTAGTATATACATATATATATATATTTATATCACAGCGCAGTAGCTATCGGTGGCGGGTTTGTTGCAGTGATTGTTTACTGTCACTTTGACATAAAGACAAAAGTGAAACGGATTACTAAACAATCGATGTTTGTTCGGGAGCAAAGATTGCAATTATTAATAGATACGAGAGGTGTATAAATTTAGCTGCACCTAGGGATTCAAACAAATATATCGCGAATATCGGTATTATCGGTATCGATATTTCTTAAACCGACCTATCAATGCTGTCGTCTTTTTATTACAATATATCGATATATAATTTTCTGCTAATCTGATTTTGTCATGGGAATTAAGTTCACTTTTTTCAATTTAATAAATATCGATAGTTGTTAGATATATTTATAAAACTATCGACAATGTCGGTACTATCAATATCGTATTTTTATTTTTCAAAGTTTCAACCCTAGCTGCACAAAATACATGTGATAAATTCCTTTAGACGCCAATAAATTCCAATCAACAACTTGAAGTCGAAACGATATCAGTTCAGTTTTATCGTGATTATTTTAGTTATTACTAGTTTTAATCTGCGTCTCTTGAAATATTTATTAGTTTAACTTTACGTTAATTAAAGTTTAAATAGTTTCACTATTTAAATAATGATGATAGTGTAATGATAAAAAAAAAGTCATTTCCTAATCTTAAGACGTCACTCGTGGAATTAAATGTTAAATCAAATATGATCATGAACTGATACTGTGCTCTTGAATGATGTTTTCGACAGTCATCTCTACTATTGTTAAAGACATAATCAAGGCTTGTACGAATTTTTATGTATTTATAATGAAACTTTTAATCTTTAGGGTTAACATAAATTTGACAGAAAATTAAGTTTGCTTTAAATCGGTTCATTTTGGCCGAAAACTGTCGAGCTAGCCTCAAATTAATAGAACAAAGCGTCTTAGATGATTCTGAGTCGCTCCAGCAAGTATCTCATTTATGTTAAGTAAGACTCTTTTAACTCGTTTTCACTTTTTTTTTCGAAAGGAATATCAGTCTCACTCGCTACAATTGTCACAGCTTGTTGAGCTTTTGCCATCACAGCCAGAGATGCTCAATGACTTAGGATATACTGCCTCCGACATTTGAGGAAGAATATCCGAGATCGAGGTAAATATTTGATAATCTTGTCTATTTCTCAATAAGGAAGCAAACGAGTTAAGTCGTAAATAAATTTTTTTTTTAATCATATTCAAATATTTTCCAAAGGCATCAAAAGTAAATGAGACCTTAAAAGATTTCTCAGTTCGAATTTCATCATAGACGAGTTATCAATGCTGTTGTTATTCCAAGAACTTCCATTTTTGTCAACAACTTGGGTTAATAATTTTGATTTAGAATAAGTTCGTTTGCCTTCAGAGACGACTTACAGACACATAGACAAATAAGCAGACAAACAGACAGACAGAGCGACTATCAAACAGACAGACTTACAGACAGACAGAGTAAGAGGTTGTGTGATTATCTTCCTGTGTATATTTCTAAGAGTTTTCAACGCGATAAGGTGTGAATAAAATAATAAAATAATAAATTCGTTTTATCACACACAAGTGCACACACAATGACATCGACGAAAATTTAATTAAAAATATTAAATAAGTTTTTTTCTCGTTTCGTTTCGTTTCGCTTCGTTTTCGTTGTCGTTTTCGTTTTTCTTGTGTGGTTTCATTCAAAAATTCTGCCATCAACGTCAAACGTCAGCGGCGAAGATCTTATTTATCTTGTTTATCTGCTTTGATCCGAATGTGGCACTTTTTTCTTTACACTGAGCTTAAGGAACGCTCCTCGTATTTAGATATCACACATTTTTGTGATTTTCTGCGAGCACGAAATCACGTCCAGCAACGCGCCGCTTCATAATTTAAGCTAAGCAGTAGCGGCATATAGAGGCGTAGCTTGAAAATTCGGAAAGTCCAATGAGGGATGTTTAAACAAATATCGCAGCTTCAAAAAAAAATTTGTTTTTTCTCAGTCTGTCTGTTTTTTTTTGAGGCAAAAGAACTCTTAAAAAAAAGGAGGACCTAACCTAACCTTAACCAAATCTAATATTATTTAGAAAATATATTTTTCTATTAACCTCCAGGATTTTTCTTCCGAGCTACGTCCATGATGCTACGATCTTAAGCGTCAAGACGTTCTGTTTCAAACTTATGCGAAGCTACTAGCTTATCACTTGAACTTTAGGCATATCTCATATCGCTCTAAACAAATATTACACTTAGTTTAGTACATATTCAAAGAGTGTGCAAGTGTTTGAGCGTTTAAGCGTGTGTGTGTATGTGATGATCTTCTAATTGACAATTATCACAAACAAGCGTTGACAAAATGTTTTCTTTAATTTGCTTTAATTGCAGTTTTTCATATTTCAAATAAATTGCGAGCTTTCTTCACACAACGGAAACTTTTCAGCTTGTATTTTTATTTGCGACTTCCGGTGTAAAATTCAATGTTCAAATGAGTTTTGTCGAAAGTTTCGTTGATAACTACAATTTGTTGGGATCTGTCCGTCTGTCTGTCTGTCGTTTTTACACAGAATTAGTGGATATATAATATAAATTTTTGAAATTGTATTTGTGGTTATTTAACTTAGAGCACACGTTTTAGAATGACAACAATCGGAGATTACATTCTTGTGCATTAGCATTAAGCTTTTTCTATGACGAGTTTTGAATTATATATATTGGTATTTGTGTATAGCCGATTTTCAAATATTAGTTATTTCAAATCAGGCTGAATTTTTTCAAGTGGGTTTGCTCTTGAAATCCTTTTTAAGGAACTTCTAACATCCACTCTAAATTTCTTTACAGGAGAAGCCTTTGCTTTTTGATAAGCTTTCTCAAGGGCGATTTTTCGAAACCCTTTTTCAAGCAGAAGGATTTGTTTTTAGGATTATTTCATACGGAAATAAATATAAGAATGAACCCCAAATCCATCTAAAAGAAAGTCTTCAAGTGCGTCGAATTTGACTACTACTTCTTCTACATTCAGTTACCCGAACTTGATCAGTTTATATGTTGGCTTAAATCTTCTCAATTCTAATAAATCTGAAAAGATCTGCTGATATCAACTATGAAATATGAGTTGCAATAATGGAATTGATTAGCACTTCATATCTGTACTCTTAGATGAAGTGTCCTCGTTTTAAGTTTACTTTGGCCCATAAAGCCAAATTTTACATCGTCTAAATGACGATGTAACACTAAGTTCTTTGTTAGCCTTAGAGTTGATATGATTTAAATTTATATCTTCTGCACTATTTCTTTTTCGGTTTTTTTACAAACGAAGACGAAGTTTTTACACTTTTATAATATAATTTAAATCATAATTTAAATAAGCTTAAGTTGTCGTGGAAGCTATGACAAAAGCTCTATAAATAAATATAAATCTGTCTCTTTTTCTTAGGAATTGTAGTTGTTTAAATGTTTGTGTTTTTTTTTTCCTTTAATAAATTACATATTCATCTCTTTTTATTTAGATTAAACTTTTCATAATCATTTGATATTTATTTGATTATATTTGTATATTATATATATATATATTTTTTCATAATTGTTTAATGTCCGCTTGTTATGTAAATAAAGATTTAAAAGAGCAGCAGAAATGATTTTTCCACTATTTCGAAGATTGATTATATTAAAACAATTATTTAAACTATTTTTTTAATGCCATGTAGTTTTTGTTTATAGCTTTCAAATTTGAGTTGAAACATTTCTGCTTCATTTACAAAACTTCGAACATCTTTTACTTTCACTGGTCGATAACTCGGCACTATATTTCGATTTACGATATAGGCGTACCCTGGCACAAATATCTTTTATCACTTAGATCACACTTGGGTTTAAAAATAATCTTCTTCTTTCACTCCAGAATCACAGATTTCTTTTGATGTGTGTGTGTACTCTTTTGTGTGCTAAGTATTTTGTGTGCTATTCGGCTTTGCACAATATCACAAGTTCAGTAGTTTACTGTCTCAACTAAACCGCGTTTCACGACTAACCTAACTGTTACGATTATTTTCGATTCAATCTCCACAAAACTAAAAGTGTGTGTGTGTGTGTCCGAGTTCGAACGTACATATATGTGCGAGTACTTTTATATCTATCCGCAAGATACAATAGGTATACGAAAATATCTCTGGCTTTTGTAAGATGAGCCTTCAGCGCTAATTCGACCGACGACTACGAAACGACAAACGACGGACGGACGACGACGGACGACGACGACGTTCTCTGTGCATGAAAGTGTGTATAAAAATTATTGAATTCAAATGACAAATTCATTCGTCCGTCCGTCTGTCTGTCGGTCTGTTTGTATATCTTCTTCTTGGGTTGATGACGATGATGATCGTAAATGATATTACTGCTGCGATGGGCAACGAACGATCACGCAGAATTCGTCGAGCTTTACGATATTCACTGATTTCAAACAAGTTGCAAATTGTATTCGTATTTTGATTTAGATGTCTTATATCTACAAAAGTGTCTACTTAAACTATAACTCTAAGAGTTTGACTGATTTTGTACTTCAACGTTTGATCTCCTTCAGTTACACTTCTGACTAGCTTCTATTAAGAAAATATTTTTCTGAAGTCCTTTTGAAATATTATCTTAAAGTTCTTTCAAAATCTGAGAGCTCTTCTAATAGAAGTCCTTACATCTGCTTTAATAAGTTCATTTTACTTCTTCTTTTGCTCGCTGGAAATCCGGTCATCATAAGCTACTAATTAGTATCTTAAATATCAAATATAAATTTGCAAAAGACTTTTTCCAATTCTACGAAATTTAATAAAATCGGTTTTATACATACATACATTAGTATAAAACCTAAATCACAATAATCTCCCTGCAATTGCTCTTGAAGTTCACTGTTAAAGCTTTGAGACCGCAACTATTCAAGACGTCACTTAAATAGTAATAAACAAAATCAAAAAAACAAAACTAAACATTTTCTACATAATTCGATATCATAATAGAACTAAAAAAAAAAAAATGCAAGCGAAAATAATGCTTTAGTCTCAAGTTGATACTTAGCAATTTACTTTTACTTAGTATAGTAATAGATAGTAGAACTAAATAAATAAATGTATGACTTAATACTAAGTAAGATGACAGCTGTAGCCGCTGAGCTTAGACGCAACCCCATGCGGTGCGCAATAAATAAAAACCAAATATATAAGTTAGATCGGAGTATATAGAAGAAGACGCGTCACATTAAATTCAATCAACCCCAACCACTTCAAGAATTAAGTTACAGTTTTGTGCTCGCTTTTTTCGCATACACATACACACAGCGGCTAGTCAAAGCGTTCATATCGTAAAGTTACGATATTGTGTGGGGCTGTCGGTGGGTTGTGGAGACTTTTAGCTTCAGCTTAAAATGATTATGAATACAAAAAATAAAAATATAAATATGTATTTTTCAGTTTAGGAGAATATCAAGTAAAGCGATTCCATAATCTCCAGAGCGGTATAAATAATTGGACCTATATTTTACTATAAAGTCAAATCGTAAACGATACATGAATTTTTTCCAACTTAGTGCAGACATTATTGAATTTTATAATTGATATGTATAAATTGAAATTTTAGGCCTTTTGAATTTATGACCGTCTTCTTACCACTCTACTTTAGCCATAACCAACGCACGACAACCCCCCATCCCCACCCCACCCCCTACACACAGCAGTCAAACCGCTCAAAATGAAAATGTTACGAAAGAAATCATTTTTCCGATAAGCCTCTCTAAGTCACTCGGCTCGGTTACCCCGCCCCCTTGTCACCCCTGCCCAAAACGATAACGATCACTGTGTGCGTTTGTTATTTTTTTTTTATTATATTATTCATTGCCATTTTATTACGCTTGATTTGCAAATATTATTTATTGTCAACGCATTGCATTGCCTACTTTTAGGCATATGCAAATTTATTTATATATTTTTTTTCTTTAGCAAATCCCTGCAAACAAATTTCTTTTGTGCGAGCGAACGAACGAACGATTGGCAAAACAATAACAACGAGACGACACACTAATGTGCGTACATTTGCGTACGTGTGTGTGTGTGTGTGAATAAAAAACGGAAATGAAGTAAAGCAAAGCGCGAAAATAATGGCGAACGGAAACCAACAGCGGAAAAGCACAAATGTAAAAAAAAGAACGTACGAGCATGTGAGAGGCACAGAGCTGCGATAGCATTAAAAAAGCTGTTCAAATTATTTTAAGCTTTTAAAAAAAGTTAATAAAAATAGCTTAAAGGATTCAAAGTTTAAATTTTAAAAATTAAAACGTTTTTTTTATCTAAAAATAATTTTTGAATTTACTTATTTGTATAGATAAATTTTTTTAAATTTCAATATAAGTAGCACTGTGTAAGTTAGTTGGTTGGTGATGGTGGTGGTGGTGGTGAATGTGTGTGTGCTCGAAAGGCGATAAAAAAAACCAAACAAATGGGAATACCATTTTGCTGGTCTTTAAATGGAAGCGCGCTGGTGTGCGCTGCGGTGGGGTGGGGTTGGTTGTAGTGGGGTTGGGTTGGGCTGCTGGCATGTGTAACCGCAGCGTGCAAATTTGTTCTGCATTTACCGCCGCAGAGAATTTGCATATGGGTTTCAATTTCAATAAGCTCAAGATTCCGCGAAGATGCGAAACCACAAAAAAAAAACAACAACAAAAAAATTTAAAAGAAACAAACAAATAAAATCGAGAAACGCGAAAGCGAACGCGTGCCAAATGAATATTTCGTAAACAAATGCGGTTTGTTAAATATTCTCGCAGGGTCATATGTAGACACATTTTTACAAGGGGTTGAATGCAGGGGGGGATATATTATTATATTTGAATTGAAATTAGGAGATGAGCTCTTTTAAAAGGACTTCAGGAGCTCGTATCTTGGCTATGATATATATGCGAAAAGTGGTTCTTCTGTAAATAAATAATGATTTTACTGAATTTTCTTTGAACTTTTAAATAAATAATAAAAAAAAGTAGCTGTACTCATATAAACTCGTATTTTTGTAGCCCCACAAATTTATTTTTGTTCGTAAATTTTTGATCAAATGACTACAAAATAAATTTAACTTGCCTCGGTCTTTTTAATATTAAAATTTTTTTAATTTAATACGCCCCTGTGTCTAAGTAAACTTTTGAACGCAACCCCACACACACACACTAGCGATAAGCACTACGCCAACGACGACGACAACAACAACAACAACATTCTGTGCATTTGGCATGCCAAGAATTTTACTTGGAATTGTTGTTATTTATGCTGAGCCTTGCTTTCTTGCGCCGCTGATAAATGCTTCGGCATAAACCCCCTTAAGTATGCAACATATCTGGCATGACATTCGCGTGTGTTTGTGTGTGTGTGTGTATGCTGCATTGGTGTGAGGCAAATAAAAAGCGTATCATGTAAAATACTTAAAATCAATTCGACTGCGAGTCACAATTGCCTTTGCAGCATTTATTTGTCTGTCTGTTTGTTTGTTTGTTTGCTTGTTTATTTGTATTATTTGTGGGCGCACCACTACTACAACCCACATGCTGCTCACATGTGCCATCACCCAAAAGTAGATCATAAAATTATTGCTTTTGATTTTTATTGTTGTACGCGAACATATGATGCTCACATGAGTTGGTCTTCTGTGTTCGCAGTATGCAGCAGGCACTTAAGTAGCTCTATTTAGCATCATCAAAAAAAATAAAGGAAGCCGCTTTGCGGCAGAGATTACTTTCATTTGCCTGATTTGGCATGTTTTTATATCGGCGTAATTGCAATAATTTTCAAAGATTTATGAGGCGCTTTTTTTTCTATTAATGTAGAATTCTAAAAATTGCTTCATATAATTTATAGAAAATAGTATGAATGTTAAACTTAACCTTTGGTAGAAACTTTAAATTTGGTATATATAAATATATTCAAAGCATTAATCTTCTTTAATTCTTCCCTCCTCTGCTGAGTACAACAATACTTTGTTTTTTTTTTTAAATAAAATGCTTTCTCTGCAATAATAAATGATGATATCGCTTTGTCCGTCTTTATGCCAGCATTTCTTTTTAATGCCTTTGCACGGTTCCGGTATCTCACCAACGCGAGCGTAGTTAACTCTTCCGCCTGAACTTAAGACCACTTAATGCTGAGCGTTTTGCAAGTGGGGTCAAAAGATTATTGCTTCAGCATATTTTAAAAAATTACAAAAATATAATATGGAAAAAATGGGGTAAAATTTACATTTTTCAAAACTCCTCTAACCCTTGAGACGGGGAATATTATTAATGAGGCGCAAACGTTTTAAATTAAAGAAAGTATTCCAACATAAAGTTTTAGGTATACCATAAATTTACATTTAAATACTTTTGGTTATTATGTGAGTCAAGAAAATTGCTCGAAATGATGAAGTCATTAAGACGTTCTACTAAAATATTAGATGATTATTTATACATAAAGAAGGAATATAACCGTCGAATTTTTGAACATTTGAAAAATCAATTTTGGTTTCTTACTTTTCGTCCAATTTTGCTAATGAAGCTCATGTAAAACTATGTAAGTCAAGTTTGGTATTATTGGAATGTGTTCTCTACTTGTCGCATTGGAAATTTTATCTAAACTAGGGTATTTCAATAAAAAAATCCTCTCTGGAGAACTTGAATTTGATATTGAAAACTTTGTTTTACTATAATTCGAAGCTCATCGGAGTACTCAGAAGTATTCGTCACTGTCGGTTAACTTTTGTATTGCATACTTAAATGACGAATTCACTTTGCTTGAGTAGCACTAAACATTTTTATTGCATACTTTTGTGGAAAAAATAAAATATCGAAACTCATCGGAGTACTCTGGAGTATTCATATTTCACGATTACCTTTTGTATTGTATACTTTTGCATTGTATACTTATGTGTTGCATACTTAAAAGGCAAATACACATTTCTTGGGCTTTAATAAACAATTTTGTTGCATACTTTTGAGGGAAAATTAAATTTCTTAACAAAGTTCCGTAGTAAAGTATAATTTCGTACAGTAAAAATCGTTCCGGAGTACTCTACTCAAAAGGAAAGTTTCTTTAAAATTCTTCTTCGAAATTCTCCACTCTTTTCCGAATAATATTCATAAGTTGCCTTTATCTTAGAATATCCCTAGCATCTACTTTTACTACTTGAAAATAATTTCACGCCTTATGCTATGCTTTGAGCTTATTGACACCATCTTCGTCAGTGTATTTGTTTGTTTGTGTCTCTGTTGGAGTGTGCTAATATAAACACGCAAGCAGCAACATCCGGTAACGCGACCAGATCTAACTCTTTCCGCATGCCTTCCGCGCACACACACACACACATACTTATACACAAACATGCAAACAAACACACACATACGAGTATACAAGCGCACTCAAACACTCAACTAAACCGCTTAAGCACTCAATTTGCGCGTGAAAAGGAAGTTCATTTGGGTTGAGGCAAACTTGCGGAATTCCCACACACACACACGCGGCACATGTCAACACTTTGTTGCGATTTCCGTTTCCGTTTCGTTTCGTTTCATACACACACACACACACACATACCTACATAAATACAAACACACGTACACATATGCATAAATATAACGTTTAAATCGCGTGACATGTCTGTCTTCACTTGGATTGCGTGTGAGTGTATGCCGAGCGTTGAGGCAGTGTGTACGTATAAAGGGCGTAACGGTTAATGGCAGTATTGATGTCTTTGTCATTTAAAGACAGTTAACATATGTTGTGGGTGTATATATTTTTTATTTATATATTTTTTGGCCGCCCTAAGCTATTTTATTTATTTTCTTTACATCATCCATTTATGATTGAATTTAACCCTTGTGCTGTGATTTCTTTCTTTCCGGCATGTGTTTGTGTGTGTGTGAGTCTGTGGTGTGGAAAAATTAGGGTTAATTTGGTATTTATTTGGTTGCAACAATTCCATTGTTGGCAACCCCTTTTTTCTTTTTTTTTCTCTCCATATGTCAAGCTGTTTCATATTCTATTCAATATTATTTTTTTCAGCTGAAAACTTAAGCTTTCATTGTTTTGTTTGTTTAGGTTCTGACTTTAAAAAATTAAAATTATTAAATTTATGCATTATTAAAAAAAAAATTTTTATTTGTTTTGCAAATTTCAAGTCCTGGTCCACCCTAGTGCACATATATGTGTGTGTGTACGTTATACGCGATACTCATGCGTATCTAAATGCTCATCGCCTTCTACTTACTTTTGTCTTAAGTTTAAAGCTCACGCTTTTTCCTTCATATGCTTGAGCGCGCTTTTTGACATTTCACTCCTGTGACACTTATCTTCTTAGTATGACATTCGCTAAGGAAAAATTTTAAAATCTTGTGCGTACGTTTTTTTTTTTTTCACGCAGCTTAAGTTATTACTTCGCAAGATATTCGCATTTATTTCGTGGGCTTTTCGTACCGCTTTTAATATCATTTGTGACCGCTTACAGACACAAATCTAAATAATATAGAAACAAATTTTATAAAAATTTATAAACATAAACCGTCGACCCGATAGTGGAATACTCAATATGCTGGGTTACTTTCGCTGTGGGGAAAATCGAGAATGAAGGAAATTATTTTTTCGTGCAATCCTTCGAATCCCATTTGAACAATTTGAATACTTACCGAATTCTGATTGTAGCTTATAATATCGGTAGGCACTTAATTTGTTTAAATGGAATTAGAAGATTTGCTTGAAATAAAAAAAATTCGCTTTTAACTTTTTTACCATAATTGTTTTTTTTTCTTCATTCAAGATCCTGTCGGAAGAATCTTACACAATATATGAAAATCTGAAAGTTCAAATTGAAGTTTTGATATTTACTAATACTTCACAATTAATCGATATTGACTTATTTTCTAAGACTGGATAAAGAAATTTCCAACAAATTTTAATTTAAAAAAATAGTTTTCAAAGATTTTGGTATACGATGTTAAAGCTTTCATGACTTGTCTTTTCCTATATAGATTTTTTCATAATTTTCAAGGAAAAATGCGACCCATCGCTTTGGCTTACATCTCTCTTTTGCTTGACATAATTTACACATACATATAAGCTTAACATTTTAATAGGATTTAATTTTCCCGCATTTTGTTTATAACAAATTCTTACAATTCTGTTATTTTTACACCTCAAAACGAATCAAGGATTTTTTTTGTATGCGTACAAAGGAAGCACCAACAAAATTTGTTCAAACAAATCTGATCACAAAGATTTTTATTGCTAACTCAAGTGAGAATTACAACATTAAGTATATCGAACATAAACACGATTTCTAAGGTGAATAAACGAATTACCTTTTCGAGTGCCCACTCCACGGGCAGGACGATAATTGAAGCGCATCCTTTTAATATTCCGCGTGCATGTGAAGTACATTTTTTCTTAAAACCAATTTCGCTGTCAATTTAACATTATACGTAATTAACGGGCGCCATCGTCCTGCTCGCTGGCTGACTCGCTGACTGGCTGGTTGGTTATACAAGCGTAACACACCGTGTGCTGTGGTAAAAGTAAAAATCGTGTCCATTTCGTTGAGAATTATTTCTCAAGGATTTTTTCTCGGCTTTTTTTCGGCTTTTTTGTGGAATTTTATGCGGCTCACGTGCGCTTAGTTAAACGTTTTTGATAAATTAAGCGTGTAAATGGAATGGAAATTTAGAACAACGCTCGAATATTGGAATATATTTCAGACATGATGCCACGCTCAAAAATCCAAACCTTAAAATAAGAGAAAAATAAGTTAAATGTATGAGTTTCTTTTTTTTTATCCGGCGGTTATTAATAATGAGGTAAATCTGTTTTTTAAGTACCCATCCCGGTCAGCCCCTTCGACGTTCCTCTTACCGCATTCAAATGTCAAAACAAACAATGCTGGGATTATGTGTTGATTTCTGACTGAAAGTTGCTTGTCAGGAGAAAAAAAGAAAAGTAAGAGTAAAAGTAAAAGTAAAAATAAAATTGCCAACTCATTTCAACACACAATTAATCATTATCCTGACGTCGGAAGGCGGCTCATTAAAAATACGCCACTTTAACCACCGCCCATAATGAGCCTTAAGTACGTCATCGCCGCACGGAAGTGATGGGCGTTGCAGTAATGTCCTGTTTGGGAACTAACAGAACCTTTGTGATTTCCATGAGATCCTTTTGGTTTTTGTTATTTTTATTATTTAGTTTTTTTTTTTTAAATTTCTCTACACTTAACACAATTATGTTAGAGTTATATTAAGTAATGGTCAGTTTATAACTGACCTGATACAACGAGTCGAAAGAAACCTCTTAAACTATTTATAAGCTAAAAAATAGTTCTTTAAAACCGAAAAAATCAAAGAATTGCAATAAATTTTTTCAAATAGCTTTTACTAAAAGCTTAACTTTCTTATAGAATCAACGCTTTTCAAAAGCTTTTCAATAGTATTTATCTTTTTAATGGTTTCAAAGTTTTGAATCTATTCAAAGTTTTTGCTCGAAATATTTAAATTTATAGAAAACAGGCCAACTCAATTGAAGCAACTACTTTTAATACTTTGCCATTGCCCCGAGGTTGCCAAGTGCAGAATGAGGATTCTTGGATAAGCATTTTTCAAATCTCCAAGTGATTTCTCTGGAATAAATATCTGCAAACTCAAAGTTTTTGCATTAGGTACCGAAACTTTCCTGTTGGACCAATATCACGAAATAAAGTCAAAGCTTTTCTCCATTTAATAGGAGCTTGTGGTATAGCTAAGGTCTTCGATTGGACCTCGTTTGGTCTATGGCCACTTTAACCTAACTTAATACCTTTTTAAACAAATGTTTTTTATTTGTAGGTATATAATTCTCATGAGCTTCATCGCTGAACCACAGCAGAAGTGATTTACTTACGAAATTAAGCTTACATTATAAGATATTAGAGAACTTTCTGATGGTTCGGTTTTTAAAAGCTTTTCAATTTAATATTTAATTTCAATTGGATCAAAATTTTCAACCCTGTTCAAAGTTCCAAATAGATAATTTTATATATACATCTATATAAACGAACTTATTACATCTATTAAACTGTTTACAACAAATATTTTTCTGTCGGTGTATAATTCTCGCCGGCGTCATCGCTGAACCAAAGCTAAAGGGATTTACTTACGAAATTAAGCTTCTCATTTTATTTATGTAAAAAATACAATTTTTCCTCTTCTTCGGTGGTTTCATTTATTTATGTTCGCGTTTTTTAATTCCTTCAGTCTTTTTTTTTTTAAATATATTTGAAGCAATTTCTCGCTGCTAAAAATAAACAACAAAAAATATGCTTAACAATGGAATTATGTGTTGGAAAAACATTCCCGGACCCACAAGCCCACGAAACAACCAAACAACCGACCAACCACTTCGCATAGCTCGCTGCATTGTTTACTTTTGTTTGTATAAGTGGAGTCCGCTCAATTAGAAACTTAATTCTTTCCTTCTTTTTTTTTTTTTTTGATATCGTTTTTTTTTTTCGTTTCATTTTGTACCCTTTGAATTGCTCGGGTCACGTTTGCGCTAAATCCTTTTGGTGATTCTAAAGTATTCTCATTTTTTCTTTCTTTCTTTCTGCCTTTCTTTCTTCAGATTCATTTATTATCATTTTTTTATACAATTGTTGTTTTCTTTTTTTTTTTTCGTATGTATTTTTCTTCGGCGTTTCAATATCGCGCTCGCCCACTTAAATATTCCAAGCTGGCTGTCTAATCCCTGCCATCACCCAGGCCATCACCCGGCACACTGCTCACACCCTTTCGCGCTGGCACCGCTTCAGATTGCTTAGAAAAATATTGCGCGATTCTTAAATGGAATAAACAAAAAAATATTAAGTACAAAAATAATAATTTTTCCACCCACTTTAATGCATAATTCTCGCGTTTTTTTGTTGTTTTTTGTTATTTTTTGTTCTGTTTCCGAACCCCCGCGCCATACATTTACTTGTCATGGTCTTAAACTGTGTGAGTTATGAGCAGAGGCGTATCTTGTAAATGAAAAAGTTTTAAGGATTTTATAGAAAACAGTTTTATTTTACGTTAGACATTTTTATGGAAAAACCAGTTATCGGTTATTCACTTTTACAACTTTGTGTTAGTTATTAAAATCGGTTCAGTTTTTCATTTTTTTTTATTGTTTTTCCTATTCTACCAGCGATTAGTCAGTACCGATGCGTATTGTCACTACCACCAAAAGTCGGTTTAGTCGATTCTGTGTTGGTCTTATTACATATAAAAACCGGTTTTTGTTCTGGTAACATTGCAATTTTCATAAGTTTTCTTTACTTTCCTCTATTTGTAAATAACCGATATTTAATCGGCATAAATTCGAATATTTAAAACCTGAAATCGGTTTCGGATTAAGTTAAATCAAAATTTCCTTCAAAGTTCATATAAAAAAATGATTAAAGTACTCACTTAATTTAGTTGTTATTTTCTTAAAATTGATTATCGAATTTTATATTAAACTTTTACTCATTTCGTCGCATATTAGAATATGAGTTTTGCTTTGAAAATCGTTTGTTTAGATATCAAAATCGGTTACTTTTATCAAAATCGGTTACTCTTATGTAGGAATAATTTAGAAAAAATTGATTTTTACTTAATTTAATTTATTTTCTTGTTATTTGTATCATATTTTGTTGCTATTTTTCTTCCTCACCCGGATAAAAATTCCTCAGTACGCTCTTGTTGTGGGGTGAGGGGTCGCGATGTGCGAGTGGTTTCATATCCTTATAAGCAGCTAATTTAAAAAGCAATTTCAAAAACTTAATTTTTCAGCGATTATGTTTGTAAACAAGCATCACTTGGTGTTTTGTTTATACATTTTTTTACGCTTTTCTTGTTGTTTTTTGAAATATGAAATATTTTCCGCATTTTCCGCGCTTTATGTCGCTGTCGTTGTTGTTGTTGTTGTTGTTGTTGTTGTTCTAATATCATTTAAGTCCCTTGTAAAGTGACCCTTTTAATTTTTCCGCTTTATTTTGTTGGTTTTTGTGGTTGTTTTTTTGCTTTTTTTTTGTTGTATTTTCTTTAATATTTTCTTTTTCCATTGAGTTAATATATTCATGCGCATTTTTTGCGCTTGGACACGCTTCTGCTGTTCTGATTTCGATAATGTTGAAATGTGATTCATAAATTGTATAGCATCGCATATCTTAAGTCCGTATTACAATGTCTTGTATTTTTTGTTGTTGTTGTTGTATACGCAACGATGATAATTCGACTGATTTTTTTATTTTTTTTTTGAGTTGACAAAATTAATCTTTGCTTACAAAAAAGGAAAAGAGGAAAACCTGCTCACAAGTAATATTGATTTATATATCCAAATTTATTTAAGAAACAAAAGAGAACTTCACAATTACTGTGCATGGTGGGTAAGTATGAGCTCAACTTGTCGGTAGCCCTTGTGCGATAGTTACTTTTACTCTTATTAGTATTTTATTTTAGTAAGTTGGTTAGAATAGAGATTTTTTATGTTCACAATTGGCTAAAACTATAAACTTAAAACGAAACTTTTAAGCAAATAATCCTTTACTTGGTAAACTGTTGGCTTTAACTTCCAAGTTATCTTGTTCACTGAATGAATCAATAACTGCCAGAGGGGAACAAATGCTGGTATTGAGGCAAATTTCATTAATATCAGAAATATGAAATAAATATTGTATGCAAAGTTATAAAAATCGATTTGTTTTCTTCTGTTCGTTTGTTTTTAGTTTACTAAAATTTTAACGAAAACTAAAATTAAGCTTACTTTGTCCTTAGTAGCCTATTAGATAATACTCGTACACTAACCGCCTAGACCAGACTATGGAAACAGATGAAAAATAACAGACAAGGATCCAGCATATAATGATTTTATTTTTGAATTTTTACATATGCCAAACAAAGATTTCGGTGCAATCAAATTCTCGAATATTAGTTAGTAAACTGGTATTGATAGTTCAGGGTCGGATTATCTTGTACACAAAGAGAGAGAATTGCAATCTAAAAATTAGAACGATCGGCCTAGATTTAAGATTGTTTCGTTCTAACTCAAATTAAGATTGCGCGGTTTCGATTTCAAATTAAAAAAATCTTAAAATAAGCTAAATTGAAACTGAAATTTTTGATTTTAGAATTTTGAATCCTATTTTGAGAACAAAACATAACAAAATAAGAATGTTAAATCTTAAATAAAAATCTTTATGATCTTAATATAAGAATGTTAAATTGGGAAATAAGATTTGTAGTTAGAAGAATTTTTAATCAGAGAATTTCGGGATTGAATTAAGAAAATAAGCTTTCAACAATGGATCGACTTGATTCAAGAATTTAGAGCTTTTTTTTCTCTCACATATCGTATAAGACAGTAGTCGAAGCATACCTAACTAACTAACTAACTAACTAACTAACTAAGTAATGAAATAACATACTATTTAACTAAATAACTAACTTATTAACTTATTAACTTACCAATTAATTATCAATAAATTTTTTTACTTATTAACTAATTAACTAACTAACTTAATAACTATTTTTGCGTTTCCAAATCAAATAAAATAAACTTTTATATCTTTATAGTTTATTTTTAAAAACAGATTTTTCAATACAAACTTTTTTGCATACAAACTTTCGTTTACTTCTTAAAAAATAAATAAATAATGTGCTAAATCAACTCCTTTAAAGAACACTAATAATTATTAGGTCCGCCGTTTTGAGAAAGATGGCGTGGCACGAGGTTTACGTTGGAATTCGCAGATGGTAACCTACTTGAAAATTAGTTTGTTTATTCCAGAACAACATAACCTTATCATGTTATTAAGTTCGCATTAGCATCATATATTTTTCTTCATCTAAAAATGTCTCAATTTGAGCCAACTAAGTGTCATTTGCGGGAACTTTTAATTTATTTATTTAATTTAAAAAAATCTGCTGCTGAGTCGCATCGATTGCTCGTAGAAGCATATAATGAGGATGCTTTGAGTGAGAGAAATGTCGTGAGTGGTTTCAAAAATTTAAGAAAGGTGATTTTGACATAAAAGACAAAGATCGCAGTGGAAGGCCGAAAATTTACGAGGATGCAGATTTGGAGAAATTATTGGGTGAAGATTCGTCTCAAACACAAAAGGAACTTGCACTTAGTTTAGAATTCACTCAGCAAGCAGTCTCACATCGTTTAAAATCGTTTAAATATTATTTTATTAACAAAAAACGGCGGAAACTTTTTTGTACACCTAATATAAAAATATATGTTTATAGAATATTATTCACTATTATAGCAGATTAAATAGCCCCATAATAGCCTAGCGAAAAAATAATCCACAATAAGTAGCTGGCAAAGAAAATAAAGAAACTCAGCTTTTTTATCTTGTCATGTCCAACAATCATAACGTATCCTTTTTTTAAACGAGTATGGCCAAGTACATGAAGAAGTGAACATCTTTCGGCACATTCACAAAATCAGAAATTCAGAAATTCACAAAAAGCGAAAAGCAATAAAGTTTATCATGCAATTAAGAACGAATTACGCTGCTAATAGAATAATTAATGCAATTTCCCACAACATTAGGCACAGGCGCAGGCACAGGGCGATGTGGCCAAAGCCAGCAAACCCAAAATCAAGATGCAAACCGTCGCCCTGTCTGCCCGATGGCCTGACTGCCACCCTCATAAACCAACAACAACAACAACAATAATAGTATTAGCAACAAACAGAGTCATCATGCCCATTCGCCGCTTAAGTACTATTCCAAAGCAAAAACAACAACAACAACAACAACAACATTGGCAAACGCACAAAAGCTGCTGTTTGCTTTCGCCCAACATTGCGTTCGGAAGGTACATGCACGCGTCCTTGCCGAGGGCGGTTTTTCGCACAATCCGTGCGCTTATTTATTTGCACGAGAAACCACAACGTCGCACCACAGCCACAGGGCACAGTACTTCGATGCATCGAAGTGAACCAATAATTTGTCAAATAGTTTTATATGTAAAATAATATTAAACGATTTTTAATTGATGAAGTCCAAAGTTTAGGAAAATTGCATCCAAACTGTTTGCAATAATTTATGTGACATTTATTTTTTTCTTTTATATCTTAAGGAACCATAAATCCAATATTTAACAAATATAAAGCCCACTTCTAAGTACTGTGTATGTGCCGCTCTATCTATCTCGTGACGAGTGAACGAACGAACGATGGAACGAGCGAACGAACGCAGTCTTTAGTTGTCTGTACCCAGGATGCGTCTTTGTGTCTTTTGCGGCACTAATGAAAATGTCAAGGAAATTCCTGCTTTCGGACGGAAACTGCAGAAGAGATATCGACTTAACTATTTTCCATTGCAACTGTGCAATTGCTGGTGGGGGCAAGAGTATCCAGCGGCGGGCAGAGAGCGGCAATGCCGGCGTTAGTTTCCGTTTCATGTCGCTTTTCCGTTTCGTTGAAGGTGGGTGGGGGTTTCATTTGCTACAGAATCCTTTTTTTCGTTTGCGCAAATACTCCTCACTCTGTGCGTCAGTTCAGCTCATTCATGCATTCATCAGGGTTGCCACAAAAGCACTCAATATTATGTGTGGGTGTACGAGTGTTCGAGTGTTTGTGTGTTCTTGTGCGTGTGTCTGCAGAAGAAGGAATAAAGTTTTGTGGCATCACATTTACTTCTGCATTATGTCAAGTGGGAAGAAGTTGGTAAAAGATTTTACAAACCAACTCAAAAACGCAACGAATCCTTTTTCATTCAGGATATCAAACAGACAATGCACTAAGCGAAAAGCTTGATTAGGTGAACTCAAAGATTGCAAAAGCTTTTAATAATTCAAAAATAATCAAAGTGTTTTAAGAAATTATGGAATTGAATCTTGATTAAATTTTATGAGAGAAGAATGTTTGAGCATAGTTCGGTGTTCGCTTTCGCTCCAATAGTTCGTCTGATAAGAAATTAATAAAAATGAAAAAGCTATTTTTAAAAGCTTTTTTATAGAACTTAAGTTGTGGAAGGTAAGCGAAGGTAAGATTATTTTTTCTTAATTAAACTTCAGTTTCTAAAAGTAATATGTTTATCCAAACTTTTTACAACATTTTTATAGTTTAAAAATTATTTAAAAGCTTTTTAAAACTTTAAACTTTTGAAAATTTTAAGTAATTATAAGAACTGAGATTTATGGTGGTTTAAGTTTTGTATGGTTTAAGTTTTCTTGGCTTTATATATAACGTTCCTAGAGCTTTAAGCTTTTCAGAGCTTTAACCTGATTACACATTTTTTTAGTTTACTGAGCACAATACTATTTTTATTCCATTTTTAAATATAACTTGCCATATACATTAATTGAAACAACAAATTAAAAGCTTTTATTTCTACTCGAGGTAATCATTGTGTACGTCGAGCTTTAAAGTTTGTTCTCTGTGTTGCTTTTGTCAAAAATAATTTGTGAAAATATTGCACATTACCATTCCTCTTACTCCTGCGAATTACACTGCACTCCTCTTCAAATGCAGTTTTGTGCGGTTTCCGTTTTATTTCTCCTAGATACTTTAGTTTTCTTTTACTTTTCTTTTTCTTCTTCTTTTGAGATTTTTCGGTATTTTCCGTTTTCATTTATCTACGTGAAAATTGCATGTCAACCGGAAAGTAGTTGTCAAGATTGGTAAGTCTCTACTTTTAGACCTTCTTTTTTTTCTTTTGCAGGAACAACGACAGCGGCGCCAATCTCGTTGCAATTGCTTAAAGTGTGCAAGCTTGTGTGTGTGTATGTGTATGTGTGCGTGTTTTAGGTGCTTGTGTTTGTGGTTGCCATTCACCGTATTTATTCTCGAAGAAAATGCTTAAGCAGAGACGGCTTCTCTTCTCGTTCGAAGAATTAGAAAGGAAAAAAAAACGTTAGCACTATCAGCAGCAAAAGTGGAAAATGTTGTAGTTGCTGTCAGTGTTGCCACATGTTTTCGGCACAATAAGGTGCAAATTAAATTCTCCGTTTGGGTGTTTTTTTTTATTTTCTGTGAATGAAATCTTTTATAGTTTTTCATTGAGCATTAAACAGTGGAGGGACAAATTCTTTTTAGTACAAAAAGGAATTACAGTAATGAAATTTAAATAAATTTATTTGACATGTTGTCAGTTTTTAAATGACCAAAGACTTAGGCGTAGTCAATATTAATACATGCATATATATCTGTTAAAATAAAGAATATCATTGTTTATTTATAAACAACTTATTCGAACCACTAACTGATTTCAAAAGCTTTTCTTGTGTGCTACTTAGATTCAGGTCAGTCTCTATCTGACCACAAAAACAGAGTTGAGAAAAATATCCAGAAAATTTTAATAAAACCAAAATGAATGTGATTTTCTATTAAGAAAGCATTTTCACTATTTTTTTCTTAAAATATATTTTCTTAAAAAGCTTTAATACGAAAATTTTATTCAAGCTAAAAAGCTTTCATCTTAAGTTAAAATTTCTTAAGAAAAACTTTAAAATTTGTTGTTTTGATTTTAAATTATTAAAAAAATGACCTCAAGTCCGTGTAAAAATGTCAACTTTAAAATATTAGGCCATGCCGCCCACTGTCAGTAAGTAGGTGCGCCAAGTCATTTAATGCATAACTATTTAAAATGCAAATGCGAGCAGCAACTTTTCGTAAGAAATATGCTCAAGAATTTTGTTCATTCTTGAGCAGAGGGAATTTATTTTGTGGTTTTAACGCTCAAATTGCAGCACAATCAAGTAAAACTAAAAGGAAAACATTCAAATTAAACGAATTCAATTTTACATTTTACAAATGACTAAAGATACCAAAATTAATATATGAAATTATGTATTAGCACTTTTATATGAACTTGCAACGCAGCACATGACAGAGGCAAACCCAATTAAATGTATGCCCTAAAAGTATGCTGCAAAACTTTCGACTAAGGCGCATAATTCAAATTAAAAAGCACACAGCACAACAAACAGTCAATAACGAAGTAAACTACACGCTACGCTACGCTGGCATCATGAATGAAGTGAACTTAAGAATCCATTAAGAAGAAACCCAAAGACAAAAGAAGACACTAATTCCTCTGCTTCGACCTATTTGCCCCCAACCCCCGCACACTTTAGCGTGCAGCACGCTTTGATTTTGCGTATTAAATGTCAATTTATTTACGAGTAAGGCACTCACACACAGCCACCCCGCCCCCGCAGACTGGAGCGGGGGGGGGGGGGGGCACTTTTTACGTTTCTTACGCTTTCTTATGTAATTATGCATAAATCCTTTTTTACACGCGCTCGCAGCAGCCGCCGCATATTTTCTGCTACTTGCTTGTGAAAATTTGATGAAATGAAAATTTGATTAATCTTATCAAGATGAAGTCGATGGCATGGCATGGCATGCCTCTGGCGTGGAGTAGCCCAAAGTGGCGGTGTACATTTTAAGGCCCAAACTTTGGCTAATATATTGGATACAAATTAAAGGTTTATTGAAATGAAAAATATATTTTTTTTAAATTAAATTTATAAGCAATAATTCGAAAAAGTTTTGAAATTAAAAAAATCTTGATTTTAATATACAAGATATATAACAAAATATATTGTTACACCGACTCGAAACGTCCCTGCCGATGTACCCAACATTAACAGCTCTCATCAACGCACGGTGTGAAAGGGTTGTGTCTGTCTGTCTGTCTGTCTGTCTGTCAGTCGGTATGTCTGTCAGTCTTTTCAACTGTCTGTCAGGCTGTCAGCGAGCGCTTTCATGGCATCGTAGCAGCTTCTGCTTTTTGTCTTATCCTGGTACCGCATCGCAGTGCAGCATGTGCCGGGTACACAATATCGCCTATGAAAAATGAATTATCATCGTTTTTATGTTGTTGTTGTTGCTATTTTGAGATTCTTCTTGTAGTTGGCATTTTTGTAGTCGTTGTAGTTGTTGTTGTAATTGAGTTAGTGGCCTTGTTTCAATGAAGAAAGACAAAAAAAAAACAATTTGAAAAGTGGTTTTTCGCTTTGGAAGAGTTCAATAAAGAGTTGAAGTGATTTTTGGCTGTGGGTGGGGCTAAGAGTGTTTGGGTGCGGGGGTGTGGTAATTTAATAGTGGATCGCCCGGAAGTGGCTTTTTGATATTACACAGCAGATAAGGCGTGTCTTCTTCTTCTTCTTCTTCTTCTTCTTCTTCTTCGTTGGTTAGCAAGCAATTAAAACTGGAAATGGGTTTTTTTTGGTTCATCGTCTTCAAGGATAGAGAAGAATGAATGATAAGTAAAGCTTTAAAAATGTGGAAATAACATTTTGGAACACTTTTAATTTATTGCTAGATTATAACTTTATTTACTAAAATTAGCTTAATTTGAGTTATAATTTTTTTTCACTTAGCCCTTAAGCTTTCCAAAAAGATTTTAAGTATCTAAACTGCCCGCTAACATATTCATAGCAAAATTTGCCAATTGCGATTTCAGGGGGATTTCCATCTTAATGTCCACTTTACAAAAAAATATAAATAAACTAAGAAGCTTTTAAGTGGACATAACCAAAAGGCTTACAAATTTTATATGTCTAAATGTCTAAGGAAAATAATAAAAAAAAAACGCTGATAAGATGCACGACTCCTGTAAAGAAACCAACCCACTTCCCATGCGCTTATAATGCCAAATGGTCACTACTAAACGTTGATAAAGTCACAAATACAAACATGTATATACGACCACTGACACCCACAACCACACCCACTTACACACACACACATACACTCGAGCATTTTAGTTATGCTAAAACCTGCAATTGACCAAGCGTTCTTTTTTTCTGACTTGGCGACTTGTGCAATTGATAACAACACTGGCTACCTTTTTTTTTGCGATAGATTTTTTATGACTTTTTTATAATTTGTTATTGTTGTTGTTATTGTTGTTGTTATTGTTGTTGTTATCGTTGTTGTTGTTGTCGTAAGTAGCCAGCGTCCTTTGGCTGCTTCTACTTAAGCTGCTTGTATCAATAAAAATTCGATTATATTTTATGCCATGATTTATCATACACTCAACACACACACACGGACACACACACGCACAAACAATTCGACTTTATCATATATGAATGATATAAAAATACGGTATCAAGCTAATGGAAAAAGGTCCACATCCGAAACGTAGTTTAGCAAAGAAGTTTTCTTCTTGCGTTGACAAGCGGCACAGTGCGCTTAACTTGAATAAAAGCATAGAAAAAGCTTGTATTTAATATCGTCCGCTGAAAACGCTTTCCTTACGTTACTGCGAACATTGCTCCCACTTACTCCAGCTGACCGTCATACACACTACTTTCTTAACAACAACAATACTAACATTTAAACCCTCCCCCTAATAAAGACGATTTTTTGAACATGTTGACCCTACTCGATTCTTTGGTAGTGGATACACAACAACCATCGTATAAATTCGAATGCATCATACAAGCACGACACTTAGCGACAAGGAAAAATGTTCGAGAAAAACAAGAAAGTTTTCAATATTTTAATAATTAAGGATGCAAAGTAAGTTTTGATTTGAAACGAGGTCAAAATTAAATGCATTATAATGTTGTATATAATGTAAAATCTCTACTAACATTTAACTTCAAGTGTATCTACAGTTTACGTCAACAAGATTCTCATGTTTCTAGTTTTTTTTTTCTATTATTTTTTATATGGTTTAAGATGCGCTTAAGTACTTTCGATGCTTTTATAAATATTTTAAGCATTTATTTTTCTCATATCGCTCCGACGTCGAACTGAACTTTGACATAACCCTGTATAAACGCGCTCAAGTAGCTTATCAACTTGCAGAACAGTGTTGTCTATGTTAGTTTGTATTGTTCGCCTAGTGACGTTGCGTTTCCCTTATTTTCGGTGTTGCTATTGTTGTTGTTCTTGCTCATGTTGTCGGTTTGTTATCCCCGAGCATATCAAAAGCATCATACAAGCAAATTGGCTACTTTTTCGCTCAAGGATTTTGTTTGTATTTTTTTTTTTTGTTTCTACCCAATGTCCGGCATCAAAGCCGTTTATATATATATTTTTTTTTGTTGTCCTTGCCTGATTGCTTGCGTTTAGTTTTTGATCCTTTTCGGTTCATTTACTTCGGTTTTTTTTTTTAATAGATTTTGTATTTATGATATGTCACAATTTTGAAGGATTTATTGTTTTACTCGCATATTTTTTTATACTTGACTTTACTTTTATATGTGGCCATAAGAAATCTGCTTATGCGTTTCTCTTTTTACAGCTAGTTTCGTACAAGAAGTTCACTATAGAAGATTATCTTGATTGCTCAAAAGTTATTTATTTTTTCTTACAATACTTTGAAAATTTAACAGTAAGAGTCGTTGTTAATTTTCTATTTGGAAGAAGCACTCCTTGCCGATTAATTCCTCGAACTATTATTTGATGGAGTTGGATGAGCAAATGCAAATCTGGAAATAGATTTGATTACCAATTAGCTTTTCTTTAGGGTCAGTAAAATTTCGAAAATAATGTTCCAAATTCAGTTTCCAAGGGCAAAGACTCGCTTTAGAATTTCTTTAAGGATCTATAAAATCTCTTCATTTTGGAAATAAATTTATGAAAAACGTTCCACTTTTTCCAAGGCCGAAGATTCGCTTTTGAATTTTTTAAGGGTCGGTAAAATTTCGTCCTTTTGGGTATAAATTGGTAAAAATGTGATATAAAAAGTAGTTCCTCTATTTCTAAGGGACAAAGGTTGACAAAGGTTCGTTCAATAAAATATCAAAAACATTTTTTATTTAAAAAAAAATGTATTTATTATAAAGTTATTTACTCAAAACACCCCACTTCTCCCCCCATAAATACTTCCAACATTCGATGTTGTCCTTAAGTTGCTTTGCAGCAATATCGCCCGGTTTTACGTGACTACACTCAATGCATTAACCTCTTAAGACCCTGTTTCATGCATCGTTGTCCTTTGTAATGCTATAAGTATTGCCTAATTAAGCTCAACTACTGGACTGAAGCGCGACGCCATAAATTTTGCGCAAATACTCATAAGTCAATGAAATTTTAATTAACACTGCCAGTGGCTAATTTCGAACGCCCATTTAGACCGACCGACCGACCGACTGACTGGCAGACTGACTGTCTGACTGTGCAGTTAGTCGTTAATTAGCTACAGGACGTTGAATATGCGGCTTTGAGTAGAGTCGCAAATAAGAAATAAGACCATGTGAATTAACTGAAAGTTATGTCGAATTTAGACTATCACACACACACACACACTCAAACTAAAATCACCAGCGCAATTAAATATTTTTCGAAATAAGTTTTTTAATTATTTTAAGTATTCGCATTTACTTGATAATTTCACATTTTGCAATTAAAAACTTTAAAATACACAACTTTATAAAAAGAAACATTCCATAGTTCATTAAGCGCCACAATTTGCCATAGTACCCCCCACCCCTACCCAACTACCCCCCACCCACACAAACTTATAAACTAATTTTCATCAGCGGTGCGATGCGATGCGATACATATATAAGTTGATTTGCAAAAGTAATGCTTTGGAAAAATCTTTATGAAAAGTTTTCCGTACCTAATTAGAAAAATCTGAGCATGGCACACGCTGATGGCAGACGACATCTGCAAGAAGGCAACCAAATAGTCGGATGCTGTTCTGTGTGGTACAAACCAATCTTTTTGCTGTGCTTTGCTTTGCTTTGCTTCTTACAACTAATTCCCACTAAAAATTTTACAGCAAAAAAAGTAATGTAAAAAAAATAAGAAAGCAGAAACAAGCATTTTCCCTTTTGACTCCTTTCACAACCGCTTTTCTTTAGACATTCGAATTGAATCAATGCAACAGCAGCAGCTGCAGAACCGACAAAAGACGTTCTGACAATTCGCATCCTCGTAGCGCTGCTATCATCCGTTGAAGCCCCCCGGTGGGTGGAGATTGCACAGCGTTGCCAGTTGTAATAGGAAATCTTCTCTCCGGAAGAACATAATAATTTTTGATATGTTTTAAGAATTTGAAATTTTTATATTATTAATTTTCGACTAATTTCACATAAATTGAAAATGAATCTTTGAAGTTGGAATTTGTATCTTTGATTGTATCTATTTTGATTTTATTATATTCTAAAGAATTTCGGTTTCTTTCTATCCATACCACATTAAAATGTGCATCCTTAATAAAACTACTAAGCCGCGTTGTGGCAAATTGCCACTGTGTGGCAACACTGTAACAGGGCGTGGGGCGTTGGGCGTGCTGCGTATTGCACTAGGTACACTTTCGGCAAGTGGGAGTGGTAATTGCCATTCGTAATAGTTTTAATGCAGTTATTGCCAAGTATTGAGCAGCAAAAGTCGACCTCTACCCCTGAGTCTCTCCATCGTACCTCCATCGCATTTGAAGTAAGTGGGCGGATGAGGGCGGCGGATGGTAAAGAAAATACTAATAACGATAAAGTCGCTTTTGAAAAGAAAATTGTCAGAGAATTTTTAGTTGGCAGCAGAACTATCCGTTATATGGGCTCACCCGCCCACCTAACGTTTCTCCGTTCGGCTGTCTGTCTGTCTGTTTGCCAAGATGCCTGGCAGCAAAGTACCATGCTGGCTGTGTAAACGCTGCAAACAAAAGGCGTTTTTTTTTGTTTGTTGTGTGTGTGTGCTTTATTTACTGCCTGAAGAGTTGCGATTTTAACAAAACTTAAAACTAAAACTAAATTAGTTGGAAAATTGCGTTAAGGATTTTTGCGCAGTTATGGCAAAATTTTCAATACAGTCGTGTCTGGGTATAGTGAATACCCAAATTTGTACATGGCGTACTCTAAATAGTGAACAATCGAAATGCTTTTCAAAGTTTGTTTCACAATTTGGAGGTTGGTGAATAAAATTTTTAAAACAACTTCAAACAGATATCAATAATAAACACAAAAATAAAGCAACAGCAACAAATGTCCGCCTTGAAAGAGTGAACAACCTGGATATAGTGAACAGTCATTGCAATAATTAGTTTCCTATATCCAGACATGACTGTAATTTTATTAATTTAATATTGAAAGAGTTTATAGATGGCCAAATGGAAAATAACTGGCAAGAGTTAAGGTCGAAAATAAAAACCACATTCCAAAAATATGCAAAAAAATGGAATTTATTTTAAAATATGCAAAATATGCAACGTTTTTCAGAAATATGCAAAAACAAAAAAAGCACAGTTCTAAATAAACATGCAAATCCATATATTTATTGAAAAATATGACATACAATATGCATTCATTGAAAAATATGCAAAAAATATGCATTTATTGGAATATATGCAAAAATATGCAATAACGATTGATTACCCCTTTAAAGGAAATTTCATGATTCGTAAGGATATCTCAACAACTTAATTTTTGAGATATCCAGTAGAAAATATGCATTTGCATGGAATTCATTTCCCAAGTCATAATTTACGACACTTTTTAAATTATCCAACTATTTATAAAAAAAATGTACAATATTTTGTATTTTTGCTAGCATAGCAAATGAAAATTGTCAACGTCAAACAAGCAATTAAAAGTTTTCCTTTTGACAAAATCAATCAAGCGTATTCGGGCAATAAGAAAAAATATTTAGCGAGCGCTTAATAAGCATTTTATAATTTAGAATGAAATTAAAAAGCAAATAGATAAATCGAAAGAGACCCAAAAAAGCAACAACAACAACAAAAACGCAAAGAAGAAATTATCAAACATCAAAGAAAAATTAAAAATCGCCATTAAAGAAATAAGAAAAACGCTCGAATGAAAAAAAAGACAGCATAGCTAATTAAATAAATACAAATACAACAACAAAATCGAAAGCGGCAAATGAAAAATCAACACATGGCCACCCACCCACACTCAAACCAGCGCAACCGTGACACCGCCCAGAGCAGCAAAAAATATATAAAACGCTAATCGGCTGCTTATAACAGAAGTTTTTCGTTCTTTCATGAGCGTGTAAAAAGAACCTTAGAAGTTGATTTTAATACCTCACAAAAGAAAAGTTTTAAAATCGTCGAACATGAAGAAGAAGAAGAAATTAAAAGTGGCCAAGTGCAAAGCAAATACAAAGCAGCGTGCCACGTTAATTCCCACAGGGAGGCGTAATGAAAAATAGAAAATCTTATAAAAAGCGATTTTAAATAAACAATTTTTTTTTATAAAAATTCCAGTCAATAGCTCAGTTGGTTAGATGCGTTTGACTACTGAGCATGCTTGGTACGTTTGTAATCAGAGGTTCAATTCCCAATCAAAGCAAAGTAGAAATTTATATTTAAAGAAATTTTTATAGGAAACGCATTAAACGCTTTCATTTCGCAATTAAATTAAAGCGTCAACTAAAAAATGCAGCGCCCGCTTTTGCGCATAAAATCAAGCGAAAAACAATAATTATCCATGAGATACAAAAGCAAAAAAAAAACAACAACAACAACAGAAAAAAACAAGCACACAAAATAAATGGAAATACGCGAAAGAAGCACAACGGACGCGCATTTAATTAGGAAAACGCTTAATGCCACTTTTGGTACGCCTCAGATATGTACGCACAACAACAATTGGAAATTTTGCCACACCAGCGAATCAGGGCGGATGGCTTTTATATTTTTAAATAAAAAAAAAACTTAAGTTCAATTATCATCTACCAATTTTTTATTGTACCAAACAAAAAGATATAAACTGTTGTGTATATAAATATACATTTTTATATATAAATAACGCGAGGCTAAATTCCAAGTGAGACTCTGCAACCCTGCGAATCCTTTTCGAATCCCTTTGCTAACCCTTTTTGTACGCGCTGCTGTCCTTTCTTATATTTCCCATTCGCTGCACACAATCAAAATAATATTCGCGTAATCGTTGACGAACATTTTATACGTTTTTCAATTTTCCGCTTTATTTTCCAAGCACAGATTTTATTTTTTGCCCATAAAGTCCTTGGGAAATCCTTTAAATTTTCTTACGATTTTTTTCGTTTTTCTTGTTTTTGCTGGTTGTTGGTCTACGCTAAATGGGCAAACGGGTGGAGACGGCTAAGGAGTGCGCATATTTAGCGTCTTCGTGCCGGTCATTTCATTTACGGTCTTAAGTCGTTACGCGTCGCGCTCCGGATGAAGTTCTTATGCGCGCAGCGCCAGCTAGGGCTGAGATGACAACGCGTCGTCGTTTCTTTGTGGGGGGAGGGGGGCGGTCTTCGGTAGAAGGCGCGTTATATTTAAAAAAACAAAGACAGGCGAAAGGATTAATTGTTAAGTGAAGTAGTAAATGAGTTTTTATGCGAATTTTATAAAGTCGAGCATTTACGAGGCGAAGAAGTAAATAGCCGTAAAGTTATGTACGAGGAGATGTGGCTGGGAATATTTTATATTTTTTTCATCTAGGCAAAATTTATCTTTGCTGTTATATAATATTTATATAGGAGTATTTTATATACTATATAATAAAGCTCTTCAGCGTATATCTCTTCGAAGGAGCGCTCCTATCTTTACATATGGTCTGATAACTTGTTTCGGAGAGGTCCATATATATGAAACGACATCTGAATATAAAATAATACCTTAATCTATTGATGAAACGGTTCTAAGTTGACTACATAAAGATTATCACATATTAATTATCGCCGATTACCATTACCGATTACCATTGAAAGAGGTTCAGATATATCGTACCTATTCAATATATATTTGCAATATTCTCACATAAGAATTTTTATGACAGACGGCTAAAATTCAGTTCTGTCCATAGAATAATCGTTCGACTAATAAAATAATCGGCAAACGATTATAACATTGATCAGCGATTAATATTAATCTTAAAAAAATGTATTAAACACAAAACCATTTAATCGTTACCATTGCATCACTACTAAAACTATTTGCAATTAATTTAATTGCAAGTGGTTACTTCTAATCTAACTAGTTGCAGTCTGTTGTGTCTCGAAAAATGTTCACCTTATTTCGAGGCTAGGCAAACTTAGTCGAGCGACTGATTTAATAGAATAAACCACTTCAGCGCGACAATTGCCGCTAATTAACTTAAAACTATATCATATACATATATCTCAAGATCAACGCAGCGCTCGCATACAAATACCAATTAACTGACAGATAATAATTCGATCAAATATTGGTTTAAAATGGAGTAAGTAGACTCGTAAGTAGTTACAGCCGCGCACAATAGTTGCGCAAACAAACGAATTACAGTCAATATTAATTAACAACAAACAGTCGAAGGGAAAACTTCTACAGAGCAGAGCAAACCAAATCAAATCGAAAAAACTTTGCGATAAACCAACGGCGCGATCGATCGCAATCGAACGATCGATCATAAAAAGGATCGCCGCCGCCACCGCCGGCACTTGAGCGCATTAGAAGCGCAGCGCAGCGCAATAAGATAAGCGTTCTAAGACGTCAATAATCGAAAACAATTCGATTTGTACTTGAAACATTCACGATGTTTAACTTTATTATCGGCAAAAATGTTGATACAATTCGGTGCAGATTTGTCGGGTATATGCAATCTGTTAAGTGTTTTGTTATGATCAGTTCGACATTACGGACTCATTTGAAATTGTTGCTAGTTTTAAGATCTTTCTATCTACCTATATATCTATCTATCTATCTATCTATCTATCTATCTATCTATCTATCTATCTATCTATCTATCTATATATCTATCTATCTATCTATCTATCTATCTATCTATCTATCTATCTATCTATCTATCTATCTATCTATCTATCCATCTATCTATCTATCTATCTATCTATCTATCTATCTATCTATCTATCTATCTATCTATCTATCTATATATCTATCTATCTATCTATCTATCTATCTATCTATCTATCTATCTATCTATCTATCTATCTATCTATCTATCTATCTATCTATCTATCTATCTATCCATCTATCTATCTATCTATCTATCTATCTATCTATCTATCTATCTATCTATCTATCTATCTATATATCTATCTATCTATCTATCTATCTATCTATCTATCTATCCATCTATCTATCTATCTATCTATCTATCTATATATCTATCTATCTATCTATCTATCTATCTATCTATCTATCTATCTATCTATCTATCTATCTATCTATCTATCTATCTATCTATCTATCTACCTATATATCTATCTATCTATCTATCTATCTATCTATCTATCTATCTATCTATCTATCTATCTATCTATCTATTTATCTATCTATCTATCTATCTATCTATCTATCTATATATCTATCTATCTATCTATCTATCTATCTATCTATCTATCTATCTATCTATCTATCCATCTATCTATCTATCTATCTATCTATCTATCTATCTATCTATATATCTATCCATCTATCTATCTATCTATCTATCTATCTATCTATCTATCTATCTATCTATATATCTATCTATCTATCTATCTATCAATCTATCTATCTATCTATCTTTCTATCTATCTATCTATCTATCTATCTATCTATCTATCTATCTATATATCTATCTATCTATCTATCTATCTATCCATCTATCTATCTATCTATCTATCTATCTATCTATCTATCTATATATCTATCCATCTATCTATCTATCTATCTATCTATCTATCTATCTATCTATCTATCTATCTATCTATCTATCTATCTATCTATCTATCTATCTATCTATCTATCTATCTATCTATATATCTATCTATCTATCTATCTATCTATCTATCTATCTATCTATCTATCTATCTATCTATCTATCTATCTATCTATCTATATATCTATCTATCTATCTATCTATCTATCTATCTATCTATCTATCTATCTATCTATCAATCTATCTTTCTATCTATCTATCTATCTATCTATCTATCTATCTATCTACCTATGTATCTATCTATCTATATATCTATCTATCTATCTATCTATCTATCTATCTATCTATCTATCTATCTATCTATCTATCTATATATCTATCTATCTATCAATCCATCTTTCTATCTATCTATCTATCTATCTATCTATCTATCTATCTATCTAAGCGCTTAAAAACTAAACCGAACTAATTAGCACATGAAGTTTATTTTATTTCCTTGAACTTCAAATTGGTTTAAAATAAAGCTCGGGGGGGTATATCAGCTGCTGCCTAGCCAAGTGTAATTGTTTTCACTATTATGTATTTAATCAATTAATTTGTTAGATTTTTATCGTTGCGTGTTATTTCGCTGGAATCAAAACCTATACACTGACACTTCTTAGAATCTAAAAGCTAAGTATCTACTTTGATTTGCTTAACATTTTTGTTTGTATTTTAAGTATTTTTTTCATAACTTTGTTCAAAATTACTCCACAGAAAGGTGAATATTTGCTGATATGACTCAAACTATTCGCTTACAAAATAACGCCAATATTTACTTTTTGTAATGCCAACAAACAAACTTTGAGGTTGTTGCGGATTTTAATGCAATTACTTAAATTTTGTGTTGGCATTAGTTTTCGGTCTAAAGGGTTATTTCATTATTTTTTTTGGCATACTAGAAATAACTTGCCTAAAATGGTACAAGACCAAATTTTATGGTAAGCAATTAAGTATGACAAAAAATCATATTTAGAAAGTTTTTAAGTAAGGTCAACTACTTAATACAAACTACATACAACTTCATACTGTACTGACAACTTTGTCTAACAGTCATATTTATGAACCAGTTATATAACCACAAAATGCAATTTTCGAAAATTAAAACAAACTATAATTTATCCACACTTTTACATTATATCAACAAACAAACAAACAAACCAACCAGAAGTACCCTCAACCCGCGACGAACCATCCAACTACGTGGATATGTGTCACACTGGCACTGAGGAGCGCTCGGCTGTTGACTATTTCCACTTTTAATTTTGCGATTTTGTTGTTGGTCACAATATAATCAACAAAACTTTTTAAAAAGGCAACATCAAACGATAATATTTTAGGCGGCCAACTCGGGTCAACACAAAATCCGGCTAGTCCAGTCCAGTCCGGGCACAGTCAACATGCAACGTCGATGGCTGTGTCAACAAAGTCAAGTGGGTCAGCAGCCGACATGGTGGATGGATGGGTGCATGCGACCAGCGCATGCAAATCTCAAATGACGCGCGCGATTTTTCTGTTTGCAGATACGCTTAAAAGTTGATTCTGCACTTGAGCGCATTAATTAAAAAATATTTATCCAAATCCAGAAATAATGTGGCAATATAAAAATTTAAATTCGTTTTACGTTTTATCTGGCAACATTGATTTGGCTGATGCCTTTGAAGTAATGACAACATTGTTTCTTACACAATGACACTTTATCTGTAAAATACCACCTGCCGATAGGCAACAATCCTACGGATACAATTTCAACACGACCATTTGGTGTTTATTCATAAACCTTGGGCACCTTAACCTTAATTTGATCTTTTGACTGACAGGTAGAAATTTGTTTCACTTTTGACTTTTGCTTTTAAATAACACAACGAGATTATCTGTTGGGTATACTTGACTTTAGTTTATTAGCCAGGATTATCCCAAGAGTCAACAAGATGACAATGAAGTTAAACCAATAGACTCGATTTTAAAAGGAAACATTGAAATGAAACCGATACAGCGGACTTGCTCTGTCGCTGTGTTTTATGCTAAGGAATATATGTACATGTACACATTTTCATACACATATCCTTTAGATATCCTTTGTGCCGTATTTATTATAAAAGAAAAAAATTCAATTATGAATTGACATACATTCAATTACCCTAATTGCAAAAAGCAAAACAAAACGCTTTGATGTAAGCAGCTACCGTTGGAAGTTTGCAATCAAACGATATACTCGTATGTACTTACCAGATACGTGTCTTGCCATATTTGTATCTAGCAGATACAAGCGCGTTGTCGGCAAATGTAATTAATTAATTGAGCATTACTAATTAACGCGTTGCATGAGGAACCTGTGTAGCAGAAAATTTACTGATTGCCAGTGATTTTATTACTCTAGAACTGTGAAATTTAAAAAGTTTTCGAAATAAATAAATCTAATAGATACGTAAAGATTTTACAAGAGCTATCTTAGGGATGTAAGTAGTTCAAAAAAACAAGTTATCAAAAATTCCATATATATATAAAAAATCTTCAAATCTTCAATATTGAATACTGCTGTGCAGCTATAAAAGAAAAATCGCTTCAGTCTAATCGCGCGGCGCGACAAAATTTCAATTAAAAAACGTCACAAAGGATTTGTCAAACATCGGACGGTACAATGTCATCTCCGGCACGGCGGCGGCCTTTATCTAAGCCGCGCCCTGATAAGACGGGTGCACAGCGCGCAACATTTGTCGCCTGTGCACAAATGTTCGGCGGCAATTCAAACGTTCGACTTTCGGTGTTCGACTGCTATTAAATAGGTTTGTACTTTCCGCTGGCAGAATACATGAAATTGTTTTTTCTTCTTCGAATCACACGCTTATCACCTGTGGAACTGTATCTAGCGTGGGGGGATGACGAACGATTGACGACACTTCATTTCAGCGATATACTATCATGCAATGTTTTCAGTAAGTTCATCAAATTTCAATCAAATGTTTAAAAACAAATGACGTTTAGTTTTGGAAATGTTAAATAATCGATATTTTAATATCGATAGTTTTCTTTCGATATCAGCGAAATCGATGTTGTTATTCGATGTTGCATTCTGAAGCCTATTTCGAATAAATTTGAATCTAGTTTTTTAAAGTTAGTCTTTTTTCATGTGTAGAATATTAAAAAAAAAAATTAAGACAAAAAGCTGCTTCCATAATTCTGAACTGGAGTGTACTATAGTCTGCGTTTACATTTTCGCTTGATTTCTTTTGCGGTATTCATTGTCAAGCGTCTTACTCGACATCTTGCGTTATATTTGCTGATTTCGTTGTTGTTGTTCTTGTTGTTGTTGTTATTATTATTGTTGTCTATTTTCAGTTTCACCTCGTCAAAGTCTCGTCTTGTATATTTTTTTTTGTATTTTTTTTTTTATCTCTTATCGCGTAAATTTACAAATCGATATCTTCTTCTTGTTAGTTGAATGTTAAAACTGTTTTTCAATATTTTCCATTTTTTTTTTGTTATTCGCTTTAAAACGGTTTTTCTGTCGCTTGTTGACGTTTGATGATGGTTTTCTTTTAGCGCTTTTGTTGTTGTTGTTATATTCTTTGTTGGCTCGTGTTGCGATTTGACATTCACAGTCACAATCACATCCGATGCAGATACAGATACCGCCTTACCGATACTCTTCGATACCGAAACATCGATTCGCTGGTATTGAGTTTGTTTTTTCTCTCTCTTTATCTGTCTCCTTTTTTGTTAGATTATTTTCTAGTGGTTTTTTGTTGGCTTGTACTATCAGATAAATCAATTAAGACATTCAAGTGGAATTTCTGTTAATTATTCGAAGTGGCAAATGCGGTTCTTGCATTTGGGGTGCGGCATACTACCCTAGAAAAAATCGCAAAGGAAGGTGTTACAAGTTTATCTTTCCACCATCAACTAGACAAAAGTGTTTTTTTTTTCCTATTAATTTCAGGTTAATAATTTTAAGATAATTGTTAGTTTAGAGTCTAGAAGATTGTGTACTTACTATTGGAAAATTTAGATTTATGTGATTGTTTTAGAACTTGTAAAGTTTGAAGAATATTCTTACCTTGATTCTAGAATGTTTGTTCGATAGTCTGGCTAAAATAATTAAAAAAAAATTCCTTCTAATACGTTACCTTTATAAATTTTTTTAAGTTAGTACGTCGAACCGAATCTATTTCAACTTTTGCTTTGGCTAATTCCGTGGCAATATCTTAGTTAGAACTGTCGCTAAGCATCGAATCAATGAGAACAACTTTTTACTATACAAACCTACTGATGATCAACGTTGCAGAAGTTTCTGGAGATCACGATTTTATAAGTTCACTAAGCAGTTAGTACTTTGAACATAATCTAATCCAACTTGAGCTTGAACTTATCCCTATATAATATTTCAACTAGAACTATCGCTAAGCATTGAACTAACGAGATAAATTATTTTCTTTTACTTTCCGACTGATCATCCACGTTGGGAGAGATTCTAGAAATCTCAGTCATATGTATACATATAAAGTATTCCAAAGTCCGCTCTGACAAAGTGGCGCCAGGGGCAATTGCCCCATTCGGCCCCCCCTAGATACGTGACTGACTATGATCGTAAGAAATGACAAGAATTCAAAATTTCAAATAAAACTTAGTAAACAAATTATGGTTTAGAAGATCTTTTTAGAATATTATTATTATTAAGATTTCAGCAAGAGTTCAATGCTTTCTCTTCTAAAAATTGTTTGCTTGATTTAGTTAATATAAAAAAAATGGTAAATAATATAAACTAATTAAAATATTAAAATGAATCAATTCATTCGTTGGTCTTGATTGGGCATTTCCAGATAAGAACAAATCTTTGGGTAATAATTTATAAAATTACTAAAGTTTGACAAGCTAATTCCTAAAACAGAGTCCAAAATATTCGGGTAAATAATAACGATAATTTGCCTAAATTCGAACATTCCATTTTGCCAACCTACCGACTCGTCCTCCCTAAATGTCCTTTCTTCATTTACAGAAGACAGCATAAATCCTGTATCTGCTTCTTTCTTTCTTCTGCTGGGTGTGTTGTATGCAATAAAATCTTATATACTTTGGAAATTACTTACACACACAGGCATACATGCACACACACACAAACACTCACAAACACAAGTCGAACGATTAAGTGGCGCTGCAAATGAAATACATAGAGACAGCAAGAAGCATTATCCTTGCAAGGATGTCAGCTTTCGCCCTGTTCGCTATTGCTTGAGTGTGGTGTACAGACAAATAGACGGAGAGACGGACAAACGGACGGACGACAAGTGGGACAAGTAGGTGTAGTATCGAAGTGACTGGAGCGACTGCCAGACTGTTTTCTCCGTAGGGAGCGATAGAGAAAAGCGAAACGAAAAGTTTTGGCGCTTGCGCTGAACTTTTTGTTGTATTTTTTTTTTTGTATTTTCTCTTTTTTTTTTGTGAGTAATGGGGAAATGTAACTTTTTTTATCTATAAATACTTTGCCAAAAAATATGCTTAAAAATTAAATCGAGCTAAGGAATTTAAAAATCTTCAATATGTTTTAGTTTTTTTGACTGCAATGGTTTAAGCATGTGATATAGTTAATATCACGGCGATATATATATTTCAAATTGTTCTCATATTTATTTATATAAGATTGAGATTACGCCCTTCAAAAGATGATACAACAATTAATTTTAAATAAAACACTTTTATATTTTTATGAAATCTCTTTTAATTTTCATAATTAGTTGAACTCAAACTTAAATATATAAAAAGTTAAAAAGTATTTTCAAACGTAATTAAAAGCAAAATTTAATGGAAAATGTCATTAAAAATTTGGCGAATTAAATGAGCAACTACATAAAAAAATTATGTATTATAAGTGTATATATAGAGCCGTCCTTGGACCCATGGTGGAGACACATTCAGTAAGGCAATTACCATAATATTTGGTATTTACGCATATTACAATAATATTTAATTATTATTGTTATTACTATAGCGATAAACATTAGATTAAGCATTAGTATTGACATTACTGTCGTTATTAGCAATGATATTGGCATTAGCATTTGTATTACCATTGGCATTAGCATTTTTAATGAATTACCATGACTATTTTCATTGAAATTAGCATTATTATTATAATTTGCATTGAAATTAGCATTATAATTTTCATTGACATTAGCATTAGCTTTGGCAATAGCACTAGCATTAGCATTATCATTAGCATTACTATTTTCATTGACATTAGCATTAGCATTGGCAATAGCACTAGCATTAGCATTATAATTATCATTAGCAGTACTATTTTCATTGACATTAGCATTACCATTGGCAATAGCACTAGCATTAGCATTATCATTAGCATTACTATTTTCATTGACATTAGCATTACCATTGGCAATAGCACTAGCATTAGCATTATAATTATCATTAGCATTACTAGTTTCATTGAAATTAGAATTACCATTGGCAATAGCACTAGCATTAGCATTATAATTATCATTAGCATTACTATTTTCATTGACATTAGCATTACCATTGGCAATAGCACTAGCATTAGCATTATCATTAGCATTACTATTTTCATTGACATTAGCATTAGCATTGGCAATAGCACTAGCATTATAATTATCATTAGCATTACTATTTTCATTGAAATTAGAATTACCATTGGCAATAGCACTAGCATTAGCATTATAATTATCATTAGCATTACTATTTTCATTGACAGTAGCATTACCATTGGCAATAGCACTAGCATTAGCATTATAATTATCATTAGCATTTTCATTGACATTAGCATTAGCATTGGCAATAGCACTAGCATTAGCATTATAATTATCATTAGCATTACTATTTTCATTGACATTAGCATTACAATTGGCAATAGCACTAGCATTAGCATTATAATTATCATTAGCATTACTATTTTCATTGACATTAGCATTACCATTGGCAATAGCACTAGCATTAGCATTATAATTATCATTAGCATTACTATTTTCATTGACATTAGCATTAGCATTGGCAATAGCACTAGCATTATAATTATCATTAGCATTACTATTTTCATTGACATTAGCATTACCATTGGCAATAGCACTAGCATTAGCATTATAATTATCATAAGCATTACTATTTTCATTGACATTAGCATTACCATTGGCAATAGCACTAGCATTAGCATTATAATTATCATTAGCAATACTATTTTCATTGACATTAGCATTACCATTGACAATAGCACTAGCATTAGCATTATAATTATCATTAGCATTACTAATTTCATTGACATTAGCATTACCATTGGCAATAGCAATAGCATTAGCATTATAATTATCATTAGCATTACTAATTTCATTGACATTAGCATTACCATTGGCAATAGCATTAGCATTATAATTATCATTAGCATTACTATTTTCATTGACATTAGCATTACCATTGGCAATAGCACTAGCATTAGCATTATAATTATCATTAGCATTACTAATTTCATTGACATTAGCATTACCATTGGCAATAGCACTAGCATTAGCATTATAATTATCATTAGCAATACTATTTTCATTGACATTAGCATTACCATTGACAATAGCACTAGCATTAGCATTATAATTATCATTAGCATTACTAATTTCATTGACATTAGCATTACCATTGGCAATAGCACTAGCATTAGCATTATAATTATCATTAGCAATACTATTTTCATTGACATTAGCATTACCATTGGCAATAGCACTAGCATTAGCATTATCATTAGCATTACTATTTTCATTGACATTAGCATTACCATTGGCATTAGCACTAGCATTAGCATTATCATTAGCATTACTATTTTCATTGACATTAGCATTACCATTGGCAATAGCACTAGCATTAGCATTATCATTATCATTAGCATTACTATTTTCATTGACATTAGCATTACCATTGGCAATAGCACTAGCATTAGCATTATAATTATCATTAGCATTACTATTTTCATTGACATTAGCATTACCATTGGCAATAGCACTAGCATTAGCATTATAATTATCATTAGCAATACTATTTTCATTGACATTAGCATTACCATTGGCAATAGCACTAGCATTAGCATTATAATTATCATTAGCATTACTATTTTCATTGACATTAGCATTACCATTGGCAATAGCACTAGCATTAGCATTATCATTAGCAATACTATTTTCATTGACATTAGCATTACCATTGGCAATAGCACTAGCATTAGCATTATAATTATCATTAGCATTACTATTTTCATTGACATTAGCATTACCATTGGCAATAGCACTAGCATTAGCATTATAATTATCATTAGCATTACTATTTTCATTGACATTAGCATTACCATTGGCAATAGCACTAGCATTAGCATTATAATTATCATTAGCAATACTATTTTCATTGACATTAGCATTACCATTGGCAATAGCATTAGCATTATAATTATCATTAGCATTACTATTTTCATTGACATTAGCATTACCATTGGCAATAGCACTAGCATTAGCATTATAATTATCATTAGCATTACTAATTTCATTGACATTAGCATTACCATTGGCATTAGCACTAGCATTAGCATTATCATTAGCATTACTATTTTCATTGACATTAGCATTACCATTGGCAATAGCACTAGCATTAGCATTATCATTAGCATTACTATTTTCATTGACATTAGCATTACCATTGGCAATAGCACTAGCATTAGCATTAGCATTATCATAAGCATTACTATTTTCATTGACATTAGCATTGGCAATAGCACTAGCATTAGCATTATCATTAGCATTACTATTTTCATTGACATTAGCATTACCATTGGCAATAGCAGTAGCATTAGCATTATCATTAGCATTACTATTTTCATTGACATTAGCATTACCATTGGCAATAGCACTAGCATTAGCATTATAATTATCATTAGCATTACTATTTTCATTGACATTAGCATTACCATTGGCAATAGCACTAGCATTAGCATTATCATTAGCAATACTATTTTCATTGACATTAGCATTACCATTGGCAATAGCACTAGCATTAGCATTAGCATTATCATAAGCATTACTATTTTCATTGACATTAGCATTGGCAATAGCACTAGCATTAGCATTATCATTAGCATTACTATTTTCATTGACATTAGCATTAGCATTGGCAATAGCACTAGCATTAGCATTATAATTATCATTAGCATTACTATTTTCATTGACATTAGCATTACCATTGGCAATAGCACTAGCATTAGCATTAGCATTATCATTAGCATTACTATTTTCATTGACATTAGCATTACCATTGGCAATAGCACTAGCATTAGCATTATCATTAGCAATACTATTTTCATTGACATTAGCATTACCATTGGCAATAGCACTAGCATTAGCATTATAATTATCATTAGCATTACTATTTTCATTGACATTAGCATTAGCATTGGCAATAGCACTAGCATTAGCATTATAATTATCATTAGCATTACTATTTTCATTGACATTAGCATTACCATTGGCAATAGCACTAGCATTAGCATTATAATTATCATTAGCATTACTATTTTCATTGACATTAGCATTACCATTGGCAATAGCACTAGCATTAGCATTATAATTATCATTAGCAATACTATTTTCATTGACATTACCATTACCATTGGCAATAGCATTAGCATTATAATTATCATTAGCATTACTATTTTCATTGACATTAGCATTACCATTGGCAATAGCACTAGCATTAGCATTATAATTATCATTAGCATTACTATTTTCATTGACATTAGCATTAGCATTGGCAATAGCACTAGCATTAGCATTATAATTATCATTAGCATTACTATTTTCATTGACATTAGCATTACCATTGGCAATAGCACTAGCATTAGCATTATAATTATCATTAGCATTACTATTTTCATTGACATTAGCATTACCATTGGCAATAGCACTAGCATTAGCATTAGCATTATCATAAGCATTACTATTTTCATTGACATTAGCATTACCATTGGCAATAGCACTAGCATTAGCATTAGCATTATCATAAGCATTACTATTTTCATTGACATTACCATTGGCAATAGCACTAGCATTAGCATTAGCATTATCATAAGCATTACTATTTTCATTGACATTAGCATTACCATTGGCAATAGCACTAGCATTAGCATTAGCATTATCATTAGCATTACTATTTTCATTGACATTAGCATTACCATTGGCAATAGCACTAGCATTAGCATTAGCATTATCATTAGCATTACTATTTTCATTGACATTAGCATTACCATTGGCATTAGCACTAGCATTAGCATTATCATTAGCATTACTATTTTCATTGACATTAGCATTACCATTGGCAATAGCACTAGCATTAGCATTATCATTAGCATTACTATTTTCATTGACATTAGCATTACCATTGGCAATAGCACTAGCATTAGCATTATCATTAGCATTACTATTTTCATTGACATTAGCATTACCATTGGCAATAGCACTAGCATTAGCATTAGCATTATCATTAGCATTACTATTTTCATTGACATTAGCATTACCATTGACAATAGCACTAGCATTAGCATTATAATTATCATTAGCATTACTATTTTCATTGACATTAGCATTAGCATTGGCAATAGCACTAGCATTAGCATTATCATTAGCAATACTATTTTCATTGACATTAGCATTACCATTGGCAATAGCACTAGCATTAGCATTATAATTATCATTAGCATTACTATTTTCATTGACATTAGCATTAGCATTGGCAATAGCACTAGCATTAGCATTATAATTATCATTAGCATTACTATTTTCATTGACATTAGCATTACCATTGGCAATAGCACTAGCATTAGCATTATCATTAGCATTACTAATTTCATTGACATTAGCATTACCATTGGCATTAGCACTAGCATTAGCATTATCATTAGCATTACTATTTTCATTGACATTAGCATTACCATTGGCAATAGCACTAGCATTAGCATTATCATTAGCAATACTATTTTCATTGACATTAGCATTACCATTGGCAATAGCACTAGCATTAGCATTATAATTATCATTAGCATTACTATTTTCATTGACATTAGCATTAGCATTGGCAATAGCACTAGCATTAGCATTATAATTATCATTAGCATTACTATTTTCATTGACATTAGCATTACCATTGGCAATAGCACTAGCATTAGCATTATAATTATCATTAGCATTACTATTTTCATTGACATTAGCATTACCATTGGCAATAGCACTAGCATTAGCATTATAATTATCATTAGCAATACTATTTTCATTGACATTAGCATTACCATTGGCAATAGCATTAGCATTATAATTATCATTAGCATTACTATTTTCATTGACATTAGCATTACCATTGGCAATAGCACTAGCATTAGCATTATAATTATCATTAGCATTACTAATTTCATTGACATTAGCATTACCATTGGCATTAGCACTAGCATTAGCATTATCATTAGCATTACTATTTTCATTGACATTAGCATTACCATTGGCAATAGCACTAGCATTAGCATTATCATTAGCATTACTATTTTCATTGACATTAGCATTACCATTGGCAATAGCACTAGCATTAGCATTAGCATTATCATAAGCATTACTATTTTCATTGACATTAGCATTGGCAATAGCACTAGCATTAGCATTAGCATTATCATTAGCATTACTATTTTCATTGACATTAGCATTACCATTGACAATAGCACTAGCATTAGCATTATCATTAGCATTACTATTTTCATTGACATTAGCATTAGCATTGGCAATAGCACTAGCATTAGCATTATCATTAGCATTACTATTTTCATTGACATTAGCATTACCATTGGCAATAGGACTAGCATTTGCATTATCATTAGCATTTCTATTTTCATTGACATTAGCATTACCATTGGCATTAGCATTTAAATTAGCATTGATATTAGCATTATCATTTTCATATACTTTCTGTATTATTTAAAAAGAAGGAAACAAAATTAATTTACATTCAAAAGCAAAACAAAACCATAATCAAAGTCAAAATAATTAATTTAAACCATAGAAATTTTGTGGGATATGTGGAAATAATAAATGCATTAGAAAAAATAGCTTGCCTCATATGCCACATTAAATTCAACGCTGCAACGCCAGCGACAATTCCACGTGAAGCTTCACGCCGCAGAAAATCAATAATTTCATTAAAGTTTCATTTAGTCAACAATTTTTACTACATTTCTATTCATTTTTCCATAAATCGCGCAGACCGACAGACAGACAGACAGACAGACACACACACAAACACAAGTACATACATACCCAAACATATTTAAACGTCGACGTATGCAAATTTGTTTGTATTTTTAAAGTAACTTCAACACAAATACAACAACACCAACAACAACAGAATCAGTTTCAGCTGAAGTGCTCAACGCAGCAGAAGCGACCGAGCGACATTAAAGTGCTGCCGTTGCCTGGGTGGCATCGTTTTTTATTTTTTCCGAGATGATGTGCCATCATCATCATCATCAACCAGCCGCCCATTGTCAGCATCATCGTCATCATCCTCGTCGTCGTTCTTGTGCTTCGCTTCATTGTCAGCATAATGACAAAAGGACATTCATTAAGTTTTTGATTTCAGTTCGGTTGATTTTTGATTGTTGATTATAAGCTGAGCGTAACGTTACGTTACGTTATACTGGCGATAGTCGCCGCACTTCCGGTGGAAAATGTCAAGTTGATGTTTCCGGTTTTTCGCTTATTTTTGCACAACGCGCTTCAGGTTGATTTTTAATACTGGGCAAAGTGTTTCTTTTTAGTAGATTGGGTTCATATGAAAATTGCGATGGTCGAGTGGAATGCGGATTTCTCGATCTTGTGGCATAAAGATATTTTTTTTTTCGTTTTGCAAAATAACCGAATTCGAAATGTGTCTCTTATTTGGGTATTTATGTAGGTAGCACGAAATAATACGAAATTCAATTAAATCATTTAATCCATGAGGTTTTCTTTTTCGTAATCTAACTTTTTTCTGTACATAATAAAATTCGTTAATGAATTTTAAATTCAATATTCAATATTCATATATAAAAAATACGACTTAAATTAGTATAGGCTCATTCCATTACAAACGATTATCATCATCAACGATTATAATGGCAAGTACACCACGTCAAAAGAGACCAAAGCCCGTAAAGAAGGTGTAAAGACACCTTGAGGGCTAACCATTAGTTATTACGAGCATTGCGGCCATTAAAGATTATTTGAACTCAATTTACAAAAATTCAAAATTAAAACACCGAAAAGATATTCTTTGTAACAACCAGGCCCGTACGTAGAAATTAAGTCACCTGGGCCAAGACTGGATAATGTCGCCCTCTCAAAAAATTTTTAAAACAGAATTATTATAATTTTTCTTTTTATGAAATTGTAGTTGTTGAAAAATTTAACAGTACATGTTATGTTCAAAAATCATGACAAAGCAAACAGCCAACTTTAGAAAGTGCCACCCCCTACGCCCACCCCTTAAAACGGAACTGGTAACAACCAATTACGAAGTTCAATAATTTTTGTATGTTCAAATCGCCTTAAGTCTTCAATTAAAAATTTTGTACAACTTTTCATCTGGCCACATTGGTTGGGTTCCTGATCAATTTGTAGAGTTGCCAAGTTTTGAAGAAAATCCCACACATGTTAATGCGAGATGGCAATCGTTATTTGTATTATAATTAAATATATCAGTGATATAAACCATTCTTTAATTTTTTAATGCATTATTCATTTCATTAGCATTAAGAAAAGTGATGATAATGATATGAATACTTTATGATAATTGAAAGCGTAAAAATAATGAAATGCACATTTCATTATAATTGACATAAGTAATGAAAAATGTAAAAGTAATGAAATGATTCACTCGTATAATTGAAAAATTAAGAGTAATGGAAATTTCTATTTAAGAATTTATATTTTCAATGAAAATTTAATTTTATTAGCATTATTCAATGCATATTTCATAATAATTGGAAAAAGTAATGATAATGAAATGCAAAATTAATTTCAAATGAAAAAGTTATTTTAATGAAACGTACATTTCATTAGAATATATAAAAGGAATACAAATTTCTTAGTTCAAAAGTAATGAAATGATTCATTAATTTAAATAAAGAATGGGAAGTAATGAACATTAGTCTTAAAGCATTAATAATCTCAATGAAAATTGAATTTCATTAGCATTATAATGCAATTTGTTTGCTTTTGTTTAGATTTAGTAGACGATACTAGAATAAACGAATACACTCTCAAAAATGGAAATTTTCTCTGCGGCTTAGTTAAAGAGGCTTCAATCTGATTGGCAGATTAAATAATATTGAAAATCCTGACAATTGGAAATGCTCCTCAATATTTCACAAAGTTAATTACAAACTAAAAATTTAACTCAATTATTTCGACATCAAACGAGAATCGCTTTCAAAGCCTTTTCGTGATAATGAATGGAAGTAGTTGGGAAAAGTTGATTAAAAATAAGAAGCAAAGAGAAGAGAAAAGCCGTACTCAAGTATTGCACATAAAATTATCACAAAAACCACTTAAGATAAACGAAATAAATGACAAAATAAAAGAAAACAAAAAAAAACCAAAATGAAGGCAAACAAAAAAATATAATAAAAATAAAAAAAGTGGAGCCATGCCCAGATTTCACACACATAACAACCCACCTACACCAGACCTCCCGCAGAAGAGATCCGATCCTAACGACAGGAAAGGAAAAACTTTTTCGGCAACGAAAAACAACAACAACAACAGCAAATATAACACGAGAGGAGCAAAGATAAACTCTCCCCCAAACCAAAGAAATCGAAATCACAGCGCGGCTCCAGTGCAACAAAAAAACAAAAACAACAAGCTAAAAAAAAAAACAAAACAAAACAGAAAAAGCCAAAGCTAAGCCAATCAGCATGAAGCGAAGGCGGAGCCAAGCTAAACAGGTTTTTCATATTTTGTTGTTGCTTTTGCCGACGACAACGACGCGTCTTTGCATTGCTCTAATTTTTTTATACGCTTCACCGGGCAGAGTGGGTTATCTCACTCTGTCGCTCTTAAGCACCGTTAAGCGCGCTCTCTCGCGTGAGCACAATGTGAAGGAAAAAAAAAAACAACAAACAACAAAAAAACGATTGCGTTTGTTTTTGTATTCGTGTGTGTATGTAAGCAAGTATGTATGCGATAATTGCTAGTGGGAGGGGGATAACTGACAACAACAACAATGCCAATGCCGAGCGATAAAAATAACTTTGTTGTATGATAATCTGCGCCAATGCAAAAAGGCAAACAGGCGCGGCGCGGCGCATCGCATCGCAGCAGAACGCGAGCGTGAAGTGTGATGGTGGATTTATTTATGTAGTTTTTGTTGGTGTTTTTTTTGTTATTTATTTTTTTCGTTCTTCGTTGTTGGGTTTGAGTTGTGGAGCACAGGAGAGTCACATGGCGAGCGTGCGACAGAGTGAGCGCGCTCGCTCGCTTTAAGTTAAATGCGAGTTTTGACGTTTTGGGAAATAGTAGTAGGGAGCCTTTGTAGTGCTTAGTAAGGCATTACACTTATTCGTGTAAAAAGGGGAGCAGGTTTTTTTAATAATAAATAAAATTGTAATAAAAATGAAATATTGGCAGATATTTTTTTCTTTTACAAGTAAAAAAATTAATTTTACTTGAAGTTGAACCTTTAAAAACCCTTGTAATGTTGTTTCAATCACTTCAATAGTGGCATAACTCAACATGTTGAATTTTTCATAGAACGTAAAATATCGCTTTTGAGCTTTTAATTTTTTTAAATGATAATTTCGCAATAAGTGTAAAAAATTAAGTATGGAATGAATTAAAGGAATTCGTTTTTATATCTCAGTAGAAACTTATCTTTTATGAGTTATATTTTTTATTAAATAAAGTTTTAATTTAATTAAAAAATTAAAAAATATGAGATCGGTAATACTAATTAAGATCCAACAATATCAAAGCATTAAATGCAAATATGCATTTGCTTATTTTTGCGTTTAGAGCATATAAATGCATATTTCGGTGTTTTTCTTCAAATGCTTCTAAGGGAAGAAGTAAAATAAATGAACGCGTTCATTTGAGGTAAAAAAGAGGTTACCAACATATTTAAAAAAAAAAACAATATTCTAGAAGATAATTTTTAACTTGCTTTACGTCGCAACATACTCGAAGTATTGCATTTAGGTTACAAAGTTACCGACCGATTAAAACTTTTTTGGCCTATGCCTTTAAATATCGATACTGATGGTAAAAGCATATTTTTAATTTTACTAGTATGTAATGTATATACAAATATATATATACAGTTACAAATCAGATTTTGGCCAATAGTTTAGCTACACAAAAGGCCAATGCCAAACAGTTTACATATATCCAATATTGGTTTCAAAGGAGCTCACGAAATTTTTATGAAACTTAACTAAAAATGGCGATAACTTCGAAACAATTGAATCGAACTTAAAAAGTTATATCAATTAAGAACTGAAAATTATTTAAGTAATTTAGCGAACAAAAAAAATTGAGAACAATAACTGTTCTTAATAATAATAATTAAATAAATTAAAGCCAAATCTCCCTCTAATTGGTTGCAAGCCTCTCTACATAAAAATCGACTCCTTTTCTTAATTTTCGCCAGCAAGGTTCACACTGGTTACCTCCTCCCATCCCCATCAAAATGTATGCCTTCAATGTAATAAATACTTCTGGGTAAATATTTACTAGAGCTGTTCATGTGCGCGTACATTGGACGCTGCCGAAAATGCATGTGCCTCGACGCGTCCTCATCGTCCTTTGTGTCGGTTGGCTAAATCCTTCGTGCGGCACCTAATCGCATGTAATGCGCGCGCATTATCTGCGCTCTTATCTGTAGCGCGTTGCCGTCGCTGGGCTGTGGAGAGGGCGGATATGGCGTTTTTACTCGATTCGGACACGAATCGCAAAACCCGAATTGAAATTTCACACACATACACACACACACACATATAACGTAATACTCACACCACTATGCGACTATGCCGGTTTGAGTTGCCAAGAAGTGGGTGGGAGCCAAACGAATTCCATTTCGACTGAATTCTACTCTTCTTCTCAGCTCGAAAATGTGCCGTTTCACTCGCACTCACGGGGCGATGCCGACGATTTCCGCATTAAAATAATAAGAAGAAGAAGAAGAAAAAAACCAACGAGCACTCCCGAGAAAAACGTTATAAAATAGAAGAAAAAAAAAAACCGTAAAACATTAAAATGTAATTCCACCCGAATTTGCGGTAAATCCGCAATGAAAAAAGTCGAATTTCGAGGAAATGTTCGTTCGGTTTTGGCGAAGTGGCGAACAGGCGACAGCGGCAAGTGCACATGCCTAAAACAGGTTCTGTGGGGCGCCCGTCGTCATTTCGTATTGAGTTTACTACTATTTTTGCTCTGCGCTAGTGTGCGTGCCTAATGCTCTTTTTCGAATTGAACGCAGAACTCTCTCTCGCGCTCTCTCTCTTATCACTGTGCTCGCGCGCACATGTGTGTGTTTTGTTTTGGTTCCACACAATTGCATGCTTATTGACTTTGGGAGATGTTTTTCTAAATGCCGGTAGTAGTTCTCTCTCGCAGGTTTGCAATCGTTTAGCACACTTTTTAGTACTTTTGTAGTTAGTCACATTTTACGAGGCAAAACTTTGAGAGGTTTAATTTATTTTTTGATATGTTAATTCAATAATAATGCTGATCGATATGTAAATATATTAATCCTAGCTGTAAATATTAGCTTTCGCTCCCAATTATTCAGGTTAGTTCTCTACTGTTGAAAAAGTACCCATGGGTCCCTTCATACAAATTGTTTCGAAATGGAAAATTACTTGATTTTTATGAAATTTAAAAGATTTTATTTAAAATTTCCTGATTTGAATGAACTTTAAAAGGATTTAATTTAAAGAAACAGTTTCATTGGGTACTTTTCTAACATCATTGAAAGCTGTTATCCTTTTAAGGTTGTAATGTCCTTTTGAAATATTTTTTTAATGGATTTTTTCGCTATGAAAAACCCGGAAAAATTATAAAAATTCATATCCAAAAAAAAATAAAAATAAAAAAAAATTTCCAGAATTTTAAAATGTCTTCGAAAAAACCCTTCTGAGAGTCCTTATAAAATGACTTTTGGGTCAATTCACACAACAGGAGAAGAAATATTCAATAGAGGATGAAATCTGGATCTTTCGTTTGTCAAAAGAATAGGTTCTAGAAGGACATTTTGCTCCTTTTTCCAGCTGGGTTTAAAATTAGTATCGGAATTTTTTAAGTTAATTTATAAAAATATTTTTTGGAAATTAACAAAAGGATTAGTTTAGATATTATGAAGACATTAATCAGTTTCACATATCGTTGTATTGTATACAAAGATTCTTGGTTATAATATTTTGACCAGCAGATCTTATGCTTTGAGCTTTCAATTTGATCGAAATTTTGATCCCAATTCAAAATAGGTTTCTGGATTAAAGGTACAGAAAATATTTATAATCAAAATATCGCGAAGGTTTGACTAAATAGGAAGAACGTTCAATTTTTGTATTCAAAGAACGATAAACTAATTGTACAATACTCAAAACGACAAAATCCCAAAGGGACATTAAGGGTGGACTGACAACAACTACAACCAACAAGAACAACACTAATAAAACCGGCAACAAAGCCAGAGAGCAAAGCGAGCACAAAACAAGATTAAGCCACATCGAAGAGGGAATAATATGATATGATAAAAAAAAAAAGCAGAAATACCCACACTACACATACACGGTAAAACGTAAAAAGAGAGCACAACATTGCCAGCAAAAACAAAAAATGAGCGCAAGAGCAAAACGTGGGAGCAGCCAAAGACCAAACGGCACGATGAGTGCCAACATTAACGTAGGCAATCGCCAGTTGTGCGACAACTGGCGGTGTGAAAGGATGTTGCAACGCGCGTCTCTATATAAAATCACAAAACAAAAACAACAAAACTATCCAAAAGAATAAACAATAAAAAAATTGATCACAAACAAATAAAAGTAATAAAGGAAAGCAAAAAAAAATAACCGATAGTATTAGAAGAATTGACAATTGTGGCGAATTAGAAAAGTTGGAACAAATAAAAGTAGAAGAAGAAGCAGAGCGTCAATGTGAACACACACACGCACATGCACACACACACACACGCCAGCGACATTTACACGCAGCACTGACAACAGACAACAACTTGACTTATCAGAAGGCAATTGACATTGCGTGTTGACAGTCGTTGAATGGCGCCCTGCCGAGTGTGATGTGTGACGCGGACCAAATACAACAAAACAAATCGACACTACAACAATTACAGCCAGCAACAACAATAACAATAATAAAAGCAGAAATAATAACAAGAAAGAAGCTGCCAAGTGATAATACCGTGATTAGCCAAAATTATATGCAACAACATATAACAACATATAACAACAATTGTTAACAATAACTACAACAACAATAACAACGACAAGTGATATTCTTGAATGCATTTGTCAATTCGAAATATCAAAATTAAAATTTTTGGCGCGTTTTTTTTGTGTGTGTGTTTTTTCATGACAATTTGCAACGAACTTTTGGGCACTTCCGCTTGCGTGTTGCACCGACAATTAACGGTTTTGACAACTGTCACAGCTGTCACAGCCAGCATTGACAATTAGACGTAAGAATAGGCAAGGCAAAAAAAATTATCCTACTTAAAGGCAGCGTAGAAATTAAAAAAAAACAAAAACTGTAAAACAATTGACTTTATTTAACAGTTATTTAAATTTATTTAACGGCTTAAAAAAATATTTAAAAATAAAGTATCATTACTGCACCTTTAAAAGTTATCACAAGAAAATAATCAGTAGTTGATTTGCAACTAAACGCTTACGCTCGTTAGTCGTATTAGTCACGCCTCTTCACGTTGTTTTAACCTTTAACAACGCCCACACACAAACACACACACACGCACACAGAGACACATACGCTAAATTTAACACAACAAAGCCAGCGCACATACACGTACGACACATATCCTTGCCGCTGCGTTGTGTGTTCGTCAGCGTCGTCGTCGACATCGAAAAATCTTAAGCTGCGCTACGCTACGCCACGCCTTGCGCGCTAATGATGTCGCGTCGTTCCGCCGCTAATTTTCGCCCGATCCGCGAGTGTGTCTAATTGCAAAGAAATATTTTCCAAATTAAATATATGCCGTGATTCTTACAACAACAACAACAACAACAACAACAACAACGAGAGAAAAGAGAAAAACGAAAAGTATCTTTCGAATACAAATACAAATAACAAACAACAACAACGCTTATAAATATTCTTTTAAGCCACATTCGAAGCGTATCGCAATCTTTTAAAACGTCGAATTTCAAATTTAACGTTTTGATTTGTTTTATTTTATTTAAATAAATACAATTTTGTTGTTGTTGTTGGTTTTATTGTTCGAAATCGTTATCGCGTTAAATTCTTTTAAGTACGCTTAGTTAACGTTGATTCGCTAACGTCGCGTTTGTGACTGTGTGACTGAGTGAGTGAGTGAGTGCGTCAGTGGGAGTAGCTGTTATGGATTTTCAAAGTGCAATTGAAACCTTTGCGGAGGCGTGGGTCGTCGCCAATGCCGGACCACAGGTATGTGATGGCTTTTAACTTAACTCTTTCAATTTCCTACCAAAACTAAGAATTTATTTGAATTGAAGCGGTTTCAATTCGAAATCTATCTTTAATTTAGTATCTCATTTAAATAATTTCTTTAAACAAATTTGGTTTCAAATAATTGTTCAATCGATTTGAAACATATTCTAAATATCGAAATCAAGATATAACTTAAGAATTAATGTTAATAGCAACTAGTAATTTCTTTGCTTAACATTTTCATAATTTTTCCATTTGATGTTAGTTACTAAGTACTGAGTTAAGGAAGAATTTCCTAGTTGAATTCTTATAGTTTTAAATGAATTCTTCTATAATCTTTTGTATTTTTAAAAGATGTTAAACATTTTTCTATAAACTTTAAACTCTTTTTCTTAAAGTCTATACAAAAATATCAAGTTTAGTCATGACATATCTCTGAAATAATCTGAAACATTCTTATCATTATTAATAATTTGTTTAACAAAAAACGTTTTGCCAAAATTCCATGAAATTGCTTCGGGAATTTAAGGTAGAAAAAAACTTTACTTATTAAAAGAATTTAATAATTTTTAATGCCAAATTCATTTACTAATCTTAACAATTTGGAGTCGAAAGTTTGTGTAAACTGAGTTTAAAGTAGTCCCTAAAAGTGAAGCGTTTTTCTTCAGCTAATTGCAATTTCCAAATAGTTAGAAATACTCGTCGGTTCCATTCAAACAATTGAATTAATGCAAATTATTTGATTATATTTTTTATAAACTAATCGAATCGAAATATTGCATTTGTAAATTTTGTTTAAATGTTGGCACCTCTTCTATATAAATTGCATTTAAATATAGTAGTGCGCTAGCAAAGTCGGGGTCTCTTGAAGTTTATCAATATTCTTTTGCCTGCACCAAAAATTTCTCCAATAGAGTCAAAATTGTCGAACATACTCAAACAATTTTAAAAATTTGTACTATAGTTTGTATCTTGGCCAAAGATATTTTTGAAAGAGAGAATTCCGTAGAATTATGTTAACAATCTAACTAAAGCCGGTAAATGTCTTCAACATTTTGATGTCTAATAGTTAGCATAAATGATTGCAAGTTTTAAACGTATTTATTTAGTTGCTTGAACAACTTGTCCAGAGCTATAATAGAAATTAGCTCTGTTAATCAGATTAAAACGCTCGCAAACATATACAAGTGCTTTCTTCAAAAGTTTGAATTGAGTTTGAATTAAGTTTGAAGCATAATTTCTTTGGTACTACCTTTTAAGAATTATAAAGTATTATTAACATCTTTCTCGTAAATGTCATTTGAAAACTTAATTTTCAATATTTTATCTTAAAGTTTTTGTCTTTCGTTTATTGCAACTTTTTAAATAGAGACTTTACATTTTATTTTATGACACTGCTAACAATTGATGAGCTGTCCCTTAACTTATTGATAACAGCTTTGTTGGTCTGATCGGTATTGTTGATTGATACCAGAGTCGAACTAAGTACGCACAATACAGTACACTGCAGTCTTCTGTAATTAATAGATTAAGAGGATAAAATCAGTTGCTTTCTTTTTGTGTGCAAATTCATTAGTTTTCCAAAAACAATTAATTACAGTTAGAGAAACTTAAGTGCTTCTACAACCGTTTTAACCGTTTTAACCGTCTTAACCGAGTTTAATAAACGGCGTCAGTCCACTTGAGCGGTCAGGTTGCCTATCGCGTGATCCTACCCAGCCGAGAAGTTGTCGAATTCTTCTGCGTCCTCTACTAATAAACCGGGTATCCGTATTAAATATAACTACATATATGCCAGAGCTTTGTCTCTCATTAGCTCGAGATTATATAGAAAACAAAGTTAAAACTTAAGTAAACAAACATTTTATATTTAAGTCAAAAGAAATGGATACCAGCTTGAACTTAAAAAATTCTGAAAAATTTTACTTCAAAATAATTAACTGTTTAAACCTTTTAATATTATGTATCCAGAAAATACGGTTTAATTAGATTCTAGAACTATTGACTAGACCGTTGAAAAGACATTCTTTACCACGCTTTTTATGTATCTAAACCTTATGGAATTCAGTCAGACACTCGATTTTGTCATTAATAAGTTACCAAAAAAATTATTTCTAATAAACTAAAAGCCACCTCTATTACATACTCGATACATATACATATATGTATATCATAAGCATACATGAATGACCCACATTAATACATTTTTAAATATTTACACACACACAAATCATACAGCAAATATATTTCAACTTAAACTTTGCTTATCAGCGAGCGCAAGAATTACTAAAATTCCGAATTCACCGACGGCATGACTAACAGCCAACAAAAACAACAAAAAATTGCCAACATAAAAACAACAACAACAACAACGAAAAAATAAAATCAAATCAAAGTCACACAAGCCCCACCAATCGGCAAAGTCAACATTTACAAATGAAGTGTATCTCTAGATAGCTGCAAAAAGTAGTTTTGTAAGCGTTTCGTTTCGTTTTTCTTTACTTATTTTTTTACTTTATTTTGCACACATTTAAATACAAAGCGTTTACGCACCAATATTGGCAAACACGCACGCACGCACACACACAAACATACACACGCACTGCGTGTAAATCTCCATAAACAAACTGTTGCGTTGCGACAACTTTTGCGCTTTGACTTTTTTCTTCTTGTTTTCTGGTGTCTATGTGTGTGTGTGTTTTTTTTTTTTTTCGTTTTTTGGTTTTAGATAAAACCAACAAACAAACAAACACACACACAAGAAAAAAAAATCAGTAACAACCAGAAATGAACGCTCGCGCTGGTTCTCTGCTGTTTGTGCAGATTAAGATAATCCTTATCAGACGCGCAGATACTCACACATTTACCAGATACAGATACATTTGTACAAACCTACAAACGCAAACAGATAAAAAGATAGCTTTGTGCTGCGGCATGGTAAATTGCGCTAATGAATTAAAACGACAACAACAACAACAACAATGAGTGTACTTTTTTTTGTAGTTTTTTGTAATTTGCCACACATTCTCAGTGCCGTTTGGTATTTAGTTGAACTTTGAAGTTATTTGGAGATTTTCTTTCGAATCATGGAAGTATCTTAATGGAATTTTTTTAAAATTCGAGTTTAAATAATTATAAAACAAGAACAAAAATTATGGAAACTATTTCCTTTCGAAATCTTTCATAAGAAAATAGTTATGCGCTCTCTCTCTCTCTCTCTTTAGAGTAATTGTTATCTTTGGGATCGCTTCCATCCAAAAAATATTTAAAAAGAAAACTTGCTTGATTAAAAATTGAAATTAAGTCAGATTTTGTAAGATATATATAGCAATATATTTCTGAAACCTGAACCTTAATGGCTTATTCCAAAATTTGAACCATACCAAAAAGTATCTTAATTTTTTTTATAATGGAACAATTTTCTGAAAATTTCAAAAACCGAGATAGATAAATTTTCCTTTTCTTCTCTTGTCTCCGCAAACTGAAGTCAAAGTGCGACATCGACACTTGCGCCCAAGACCAGCAAACTTTGTAAACTTTCCTTATTTTGCGCTTGTTGAAACAACGCTTGACTCACAACTTTTGCTGCATTTGAACAGAGCGTTTCATAGTTATGTACATATGTACGTGTTAGCGTCAGTTTTTATGTTGTTTTAGCAGCTTTTAGCCTGCCCAGATAAGATAATCCCATCGACCTACAAATTAAAAAATATAGAAAAAAAAAAAACCAAAAGTGAATCGTTTCGAACCAAAATGATTTCGGCATAAATTGCGATGACGCGGCGGCAGTCTCACGAACCCCTCCCCCTCCCCCACCCTCACTGCCTTCACCGCCTTACCCAACACCAGGCATAGCAAGCCCACCCAAACACAACGAGCGTTGGGTAAACGATTTTGATATTGTATTTTTTATTGTTGTTGTTGTTGTATTTATCTAAAGCTGCGGTTTAGTTTGGGGTAAAAACGCTTTCTGCGCGGATAGTATCGCAATTAATCCAGTGTGATAAAATTTAATTTGAGCATATACGAGTATGTTTGTTTGTATGTCGGCGTGTAGATACGAGTATGTATGTGTGTTGTTTTGGTGTGTTGCTGTTCTGGTTGTTGTTGCTGTTGTTGTTACTGTTGTTGTTCGACAAGTATATGTCAGCGTTTGGTATAACATATTAGCAGAATAATTGATTATGTTAGCAGAGTGTAATTTTATTTATCGGTTTGGTTTGCGTATTTCTGATAAAAATACGTTTTGAATTGTTTTACTGGGTCTAATTATAATTTGACTTAAAAAGCTTTTAAGCACATGTAAGATAGAATAAATTCATATTTTTCGATAGAGTTTTTAAGGCTTTTCGCCAATTTTTAATGAAGGTCCAATTTGGTCGTAGCTTATTTGGTAAATATTTTCATAATTCAATAGATACAAATTGAAATGCCTTGAGTAGATACTTTTTTAATTAAATTTTTAATGTATACTGATTAATTAATATTAAACAATTAAATAAATTAATGAAATTTAATAAAAATTAAAACCAAAAAGCTCCGCTCTCACCCTGTTTCCCTCAGTAATAAGTCGAATTCCATAAATACGTCAACTCGCTACGGCTGAGGAGGAATAAACACGTATTTCGAAAATCAGCTTTCGTGGGGGGATTAAATGTATTACAGCCGATAAAAATACAATAACAAAAACAAAAACAAAAACAAAAACGAATATGCATTTCAAAAAAAAGTTGTCTCATTTTTTTGTAGCTTTAATAAATTAATTTCTGTGGGGATTTACGCGTTTTTTTTTATCGCCAAGCAAAGCAAAGCACAGCACAGCACAACAAACTGAAAAGCCTTTTCGCTTGCTCGACGGACACGGCGACGTATGCTATAGATACTAATATATACGAGTAAATATATATTGTATATGTATATGTTTCATGCCAGAAAGCCAGCAAACTAAATCTATATAATAAATAAATCGCGGCATTAACTGCGCTGATGTCACACCTTGTGTAAACGTCGAGAGTTATCAGCCCATCGTTTCCTCGGGACGCCTCCAGAACTCTGCAGATACTACTAACTCGTACGTGTGTGATAATACGTTCCGTTCTTGTAGATCAACTCGTATCTACGTATCTATGTGCGTATCTACGTAGAACGGCAACAACCGGCACAGAAACCGTTTTATCTCTTTTTTTTTTCTTGACAAATTTTGAAAACAAAAAAAAAATTTAATTTTCTTCTTTTTTTTCTACTCTACATTTTAATCCAGAATTGACAGTTTTATTTAAGTCGCGCGGTGGTGCTGCGCATTTTTCGTAATAGCCAAGATTAAGATAAAGATAACTCTGGCCCGCCAAAGAATTCTTAACAACAAATTTCAGTTCAGTTCGGTTCGGTTGAGGCAAAACAAAAGCGGCGCAAATAAGCGTTTGTTTAAAGAAGTACAACAAATCATTTTCGGTTTTTTTTTCTTCGTTTTTTTGTAATTATAAAACGTTTAATTTTATTGTTGTGATAATTTTGTTGTTGTTGTTGTTGTGCTCTCTTTTGTATTACGGCGCTGTTAGTCAAAATATCGAAAATAGATAATGACATTCGTATCTTTCTTTTGTCGACGCTCAGTAGATATGGTGAGCGTTAAGCGGTTAATAAATTTTATGCTTAATCTGTTGATTTGGGTGTTTACTTTATTGTTGTTATTATTTTTTTTTCCAATTTTTGTTGTTATATTTTCACTTTAGGTGGTTTTAAATTTTGTTCGATTTTGACATTTGCTTCGAATGTATTCGGAATTCAGTTGGTGATAACGGTTTTGGATTTAGTCACGGCTCGATTTGATTAAATTGTATTTAACGAATTTCTATAAATATATATTTTTAAGTTATTGCATGAATTTACCGTTTTAATAAAAAATCTGTTTTTTGATATAGAACTTTTATACGGTTCCATTTGATATCTTTTTTTTTTATCAGAAAATTGCTTTTAGCAATTTTTTTAAATTTTTTTTTTGTAAGCATGTCAATTTTCTTAAACAAGTTTTGATAAGTACGCTCACACTACAGCAACAAATTCTCTACAAGTTTGATTATCAGACGCGGCACTTTGAACGGTTATAATCAGGGACTGTGGATGTATTTTTCGATAGGTTCACTTTTAAAAATTTCTTTACAACAATATTAAAATTTTAGTATTAAATATTGTTGTTGCCAAGATTGTACAGAGGATTGTTTGAGCCTTTTGGTTGGAAATATCCTTTAAAGAGAGAAAAAATAACTTAACCCAAAGTAGTTTAGTCTAGATCTACTGAGAGTTAGAGGTCTAAGTGTGATCTCTCTTCTGCTGTTAGATCAATCAATTTTACATAACCTGACCTAACTTGACCTAACCTAACCTAATATTGTTGTTGTATATAAAGAATTAAAATTTATAAAAAATTTAACAATATGTACTTGTATATAAATAATTTTGAATGGCCTATTTATAAAACGCTTTTAGCTGACAAAACCCAATTTTATCAAATTTATTATAGAAATGTATATTTAAATACTCTGAAAAAATAACTTGTGAAACAAAGAGAAAGAGAGAGAGAGAGAGAGAGGGAGAGCAGGCGAAACTTATCGTTCAAAAGAGAAGAGATGCACGAGAACGAAGACAAATTCACCAGCGACAAGTGTTATGAGTTTAGATTAATCGTGATTTGCATTGAGTCTGAGCGAATCGAGATGGAAAAGATAATGTAAAATTGAATTCCACCGCAATGTCAAAATATTTCGCATGAAATAAAGAAAGCAACAATTTGAAAATGGCAATTACGATCCCTGGAAATATGGTTTAAGCTTGAAATTCACTTCAAATCGAAAGTATGAACAATAATATCGAAAAACATGCGATAATTAACTTAAAACGTTTTTCTAGTTAATTTATTGAAAGAAAAAAAAACGAAACTTCTGAAGTTATCAGTTTTGTTAATTCTGTCTCAGTGAGATATCAATTGATTTTCATTAAAAAACAACAACAACAACCAAAACTCGAACAAGCTTCTCGACAAGATAATTTAAACCAAAAGCATTTTGCCGCAATCATTTAAGTGAATCAAAAAGAATCTTTTCGAGATAGTAAAAGTTAAAAAGTCACAAAGTAAAGTTAAGGAGAAAAAAAAAACACATTTACAAAAAAAAAAAAGAAAAAAAGAAACACAGTTAAGCGGTTTTTTTAAACTAATCCCGCAAATGCGCTAATAAATTTCTTTTGTACTTTGGCATCGAAACGACGTCGATCCAACAGCGACACACACACACATAAGCAACGCAACCAACGCTCGCGCATGCGCGATACCTTGCGAGACTTAACGCTTAACGTTAAGTAAACGCGACAAACTAATCATTATAAATTATTATAATCCAATCGGATTTGAATAATTAATAAATTTAAACCGCATTCTCCGTCGGACACAATAATCGCCCAGCTACCTATTGTCCAAAGGCAGCACATACGTGTGTGTGTGTGTGTGTGTGTGTGTGTGTGTGTGTGTGTGTGTGTGTATACATTTATGTGTATGTAAAAATGTATAAAAATTAAAAAGAAACTGCTAAAAATGACACAAAATCTCGGCGGCACAATGCCGGGTGCGAGACATATAAACCCAAATAAAAATGCCGCACAAAAGTAAGTCAAAAACCTTTGAAGCAACAACAAACAAAACAAACAACAACAAAAAAAGGTGTTAAGCAATAGAAAACGTAAGGAGATGTGAACTGAAATTTCGTGCAAACAGTTCGCTGCAGTTAGAACGAAATGTGTATGCGCCGCAGCACATGCAAAGGCATTTCAATACGGCAACTCTGTCTCTAGAACAACTTAATTTAAGCAAATATGATAATTGGTAAAATATAACAAATTTCGAGTCGATATCTTTGACTCTATGATTCAGGTCTTTAGTTTTAAAAGCTTTAATACAAAATACACAATTTTCATTTATGAGGTGATCTTCTATACTAAGAGGAATCTAGACAGATTAAAAGATGGTATCTGCATAACTAGAAATAAATAATTAGTAAAATAAAGTAAAATTTCAGTTAGATATCTTCATAGCTATGATTCAGATCGTAAGAATTAAAAAAAATTAAAAAATACAATATGAGGTGATCTTCTATCTCAAAACGAATATGAACCGAAAAAAAAGATGATATCTGCAAGTCAAAAAAAAATTAATTATAAAAAAAAATTCAAATTTCAATTCGATATCTTCATAACTATTATTCAGATCGTTAAAGATAAAAACAACAATGCCAAATACATCGTTTTATATCAATAAGTTATGCTCCATCTTTAAAAGCATTTCAAATTAACTGAGTAAATTCTCTTTACCATGGAATCACAGAACAAATATGATAAGTTTGATGTAATCAACTGGAAACTTACTTGCAAAGGTCATACCAATATAAATATATCCACTGCAGTCTTCAATGCGGTGTATAAAAATCAGTGAAAGAGAGTGGCAAGTCAGTCGGGCCGTAGTCGGGACAAAGGCTACAAACAATATCTCTAAAAGAAATATGACAATAAGTTTAGGCACATTATGGCAGCGATTAAATGCACATTTGACTACTGGAATTTACCAAAACCAACAACAAGAACAACAACAACAACAGCCGAACCCAACAAAACTGAATGAACAAGCGAATGGTCGAACGAGCGAACGAATCAAACGTTTGTTCGTTCATTCGTTATGGATGCAAAATGTGTGAGCGTTGTATTCATGCTGACCACATGATGTGCCATCATGTGCCTCGATAATGATGCCGCCGATACCGATGCCCGATGTAGCTGATGATTATGATGATGTGAAACGAGTCGTTAGCGGCGGAAGGTGCATACCTGCTGCATGACTTGTTAGACCATTGTATGGGACACGTTAAACGGGGCGTTTTCAAAAGTGCCGAACGTTTGGTCTTATAAATAGCTGTGGCTGTTATAGCCGCAGCTAAGACAGGAAGTCAAGTGTATGTGTGGAGGAAATAGCGATTAAAATTTTTTTTTTTCCAGACGATTATGTTGATTAGACAATTGGGCGGACGATGCAGTCGATAAGTTCTTGGGCGATGAAGGATTAATGGTTCGTGTCAGTTGCGTTGATTAACTTAAACTGTTATTTAACTTAATATACTCGTATAGGCAAATGTCTAAAGGCCTTAAGCAAATGTTTAGCACAGCACTTCAACGGCAAAACGATTGACAAATCCAAACCGAAAAAGATTAAGTGGCACGAAATCAAAATTTTAACCTTGATACCATTACAAACTAAAGAACCGACTGAGGTGACAGTCGCATGACGTATGCTAAAAGTGTCCAACGCAACAGCAAACAAGTGTCAGAAGCTTAACAAATAAAAAAAAGAAACCAAAGAAAGAAAAATCACACTAATCAAAACACGCAAAGACTTAATTAGCTGCTTTTTCGTTGTCTAAATTTTATGTCTGTCGTGTTTGTTTTTCTTTTATTACTGATTTTGTTGTTTTAATTTCCAAATCCGCCAACATCTGGCGGCATTAATACCGTCTGATACGCTATTTTTATATAGCCTATCTAGTCCTCCGCAGCGAAGAGGAGCAACGTCACATAAATTGGACGTTGCGTTTTGTTAGTCAGCCACGTCAGATTTGTTTGTTGGTAGTGTAAAGTAGTGGTAAGCGTTTTTTTTTTTTATAATTTTAACTTTCGGTTAAATAAATTTATTAAAAATTTAATTAAAATGATTACAACAATTGACATCCTATGCAATTTTAAACTACTTTTCCATTGCTCATTAGGAAACGTTTCTTTGATATTGTACATCAAAACAATGTGCCAACTTGCTCCAATTGACCCTAAAGAAAAGTTATGACAAGCGAAAAGATATTCCACACAAAACGCAAGCAAATCCGTTTTGGCTTATTTTCATCTGTGCGCTACTGTATGTAGCTCGGGCGTTTTCTCGCTCCCCATTCGGCGAGATATCATTAAATGTTTTCGTTCATTAAATCATGTTTTCGATATTTCTTACATTTTTTTAAATATTTTTTTTTTCATTTTGTCTCCTTCTATATTTCATTTAATCTTTCACACAGTTAATAAGCTCAATGAATCTGTGCATGTGTGTATGTGTGTGTGTTTTTATGCTTGTCTATCTTTCCGCCGTGATTACGAAATGATTAGGCGTGTTAATTTATTTTTTTCAACACTTCTTATGTTATTTTTTTTTTTTTTTTTATTAAATATGTTTTTTTTAATACATTTTTCTTGCTCCTCTCATTCATCGTGCATGAACAACAACTACAACAACAACAAAAATGTCTGCCATGCTTAGGGTCTATTTTTATATGCTTCGTTAAATGTTTTGTATCGCGTTGTTTGGTTTCTCAAAATCACAGGTGACAATTAGAAGATATCATCCACATACGAGTCTGAGCTAGTTGGCAGGCATAAAATGAAGCAATTTGTATTCAAATTTTTAAGCAGGAAGTCGAAAGTTGTCGAGGATTTTGGAAACTAATTCAAGAATTTTAGTATTTAATTAACACATTCTTAGCATTAATATTTTTTAAGAAACATGCATTTATATTAAATTTAAAAGATATATACAAAAAAAAAAATCCTGCCCTCAACTTAAATGGAGTAAATGTAATGTAGGGTTCATCTTGGTTGAGTTCAAGTTCGAAGCTCGAAGAACTTTTTCTTATGACCCAAATTCCTGTGCAAGAAATCATTAATAGAACCTATTTAAAAAAAATCTGTTCTTCAAGCCCTTTTAAAAGCCTTTATAATAATCCTTTATACTAAAGAAGTCCCTGACTATCGACCAGCCTTTCTTAAAGTTCACCATGGTGGAGTTCAAGTTCGAAGCTGGAAAGAACCTTTTCATGTGATTCAAGTTTTTTTTAAAAAAAGGTCCCTTCTAAAGGATTATTAGTAAAGAAGACCCTGACTATTGGCTAGCTTTTCTTAAATTCTGTGTTTGAAAGCTTTTTTTAAATGCCTTTGAGAAAGCTTTCTTTTCGGATAGTTTTCTACAAAAGATAAAATTAAAATCGAATATAGATCTGGCTTTCATTTCCAAAAAAAAGGACCTCTAGCTTTTCATTTGACTGTTTCTCTTATAGAGTGGAATATATTCGATCGTATATAGAAAGCAAATAAAAACTAATGAAAAGTGTAGACTATCAAAACATTTTTCATTGACCTGAGCACATCACCATTAACAAATGAACTAATATCAATCTGCTTTGAAATTTTTAAAGTGTTAAAATTAATCCTCAGTTAAAACAATAACTAGCCTCCTCTCCTGTCCTAAAACACCCTGTTTTAACAAATTATATTTAGAAACTAAGCGCTTTACTTGATCCTATAACCAACGGTTTGTATAAGAAAACCGAATCGAAACAAAATTTCAACCATATCGAATCGAAAATTCCAACAAATTGTCAATTTTTCTACAAGTCACATTTTTAAATCCGATTTTCATAATACGCCCCTACGCTGCTTAATAATGTCCGCCCGAAAGAGTTACTCACAAATATTTCCACACGTAAGAAACTCTTAAATCGATGAACTTTTAAGCTTTCTACGTGCCGAACAACAACAACATCACGAAAAATTTCCATTGTGGAACCGAAAATCTGTAACCTCGATTTATTTAAAGTATTAACTACTTATTACACAGTGTGTATCATACATATAAGTACACTTAGTCCGCCAAAGAAGCAGAAAGCGACCAAAAGCGAAAAGCAAAAACGAAAGAAAAAAATCGCATAAAAATAAAGCTTAAGACCAAAGCATGATCATGCAAACTGTGCGCGAATGAACGAATTGAAACGCTTTAAGACAGACAGATGAACGTCTGGACAGACGGCACAGACAGACAGTCATCCAACCAGCTAGAGAGACATGCCATGCCATGCCACCACCACCGTCAGCAGCAAAAAAGGCAAACAAAGATCAGCTTATAAGACGCGCATGCGTTCTACGCTACGCGACCCAAAGACGCGACGCGACGCGTTGCGATGCGATGTAAAGCAACTCGGCGGCGACCAGCGGCCGGCAGCTAATGAAGAGTGGGAGCGACATATGCGAGATCGCCGTTAAACGAAGCGAGAGCGCTATAACAGGTGATCATAGTAGCGTAAGAGGTGATCACTGCCAGCATATACAAAAGAGATTAAGAATTATAAACAGAGGAAATGATGGAGGAAAAAATTTAGCGCAGCAGTCATCAAGTACACTGCGCGAAAAAACTAAACGCTTTTCACTACTCTGAGCATGTTCGGCGTATTTTGGAGTCAGGTTCAAAACCCATGAAGCAAAGAGAAAATTAAAATTTTTCTAGCCCGAGTGAGATCTCTAGAAAGCTGGAGAAACGTTCAAGTTGAAAAATATTAAATTGATGAAAAAGTGTCGAGGAGTAGAAGAGGGCTGGACAATGAAGGACTCAAGTAGTCTGTAGTTCGATGAATTTATTAAAATATATACATATATGAGATCATTGTGAGTAAGAGAAAGTGAGTGGCAAAGAGAAACTCTTCATAGGGCAATGGAACTATTTCTCCAAAAGTTGTTCTTCAACAGTTTCTAAGAAAGATTTGTATCTTCTTTAGATCAAAATGTATTTATAGAAAGTGTGACAGATAGGAAGAGAATTGGAGCTCTCACTCTCTTTGGTAATATATAAATATATAGTCAAAATCAAATGTCATTAAAGGTCATATAAAAATGTATTTCATAGGAAATTGACGTTTAGCTCTTGACCATAAAGATACTCTCTCAAGCTGGTTCACTTTTTTATATACACTTTGCTATAAATCATGAAAGAGCAGTTCTCTCCGAGAGACCTATAACTGGGAGTTCATAACTTATTATATACAGTGGATATAAAACTCTATACAGAATGTTTATAATTTGACTAGAACAAATTAATCCATGGTCGCCTCCCAACATTTTCTACCGGCATTCATCAATATTTTCGATCAGTGTAACGTCGACTCTATGTAGAGGAAACACGCTTGAATGTTGTTGGTGCAGAGTTGAGCTGCTTAACTAAATCCGGCTTAAAATCCGACACAAAATTAATGTCGTTGAAAAACACAGCAAAAGTCACACATTAACACAAGTGAGGCAAGAGCAACAGCAGCAGCAACAACAACAGCAACACAATGAGAGAGCTGAAGTCGAAGAGCGGGCGGGACGAGGAGCGCTATGAAGAGTAAGTACAGGAAATCAACAAGCATTTTGATGCTGATTACCACCGAGTAGAGTTTTGATTTGAAAGTAGCCTCTGATCGGGGGCTTAGAAAATTAGAAAACATACTTTTCGGATACACCAACAACAACAACATTAAGAAAAAGACGGAGACAGAGACTGAGAGAATGAGCGTGAGCAGAGCGGAGCAGATCGGAGAACTCGTAGTGAAATGGTGCGCAAAATATGATCATGACAGAAGCGATCAATTGAGCATTTGAGCGGATTATTACCATGGTGCGGGGCTGAAAGGAATACTGTAAAGAAAAATATGAAGAAATTGCAGAGCAAAACAGAATATAAAATAATCCTTGTAGAAGAAGAAGAAGAAGGCATCACACACACACACACACACACATACTCACAACGTGTCAATACAATAAAAAGTGGATCAAATTCTCTGCTGACGATTTATGAATAATGTTGATCGTGCGATTAGGCGTTGAAAAAGGAGATGTCATCTGTAAAAGGATCTTAATTTGTTTGTTTATTGTGTGTGACGGTGTGTGTGTTCGTATATGTTTATATGGGTATGAGTATTTGTGCGCACGGATTAGACAAGCTAATAAGATTATTTATTTTGAATGCTCTTTGGGATTCTTTCATGAATGGAACGTAGAGGCGGAAGATAAATGTCAATGAACTCTTGAGCAAGGCTCAAGGATATTTTATCGAAGTTGTTTGTTTGTTTGTTTAAAGGATATCAATAAATTAAAACTTCATTTCAAGCAGATTCGGAGGAAAGTAATCATAAAGAAAAATCGGTTTTTATTGAGATTCTTTTGAAATCATGTTCACCATAAAAAAAATAATATTTAAATCTTTGGTGCGGTTGTCCTCAATCTACACAATTTCTAAAGATTAAACAATTGCTAGCAAAACGCTTACTAACAGCGGCTGTTCTGTTTAATCTGCATGACACATTTCTTATCCAACTTGACTACTTTCAATAAATGAGAAATGTGTTTGTTTGTATGTTTGTTCTTAGCGGCTAATTACTTATTTCGTCGAAATTTAGATAATCAACTTTTCAGGTTAACCCGTTCTTGTGGATTGTAAAAATTTATTTCGAATTGATAATTGATAAATGAATGCAATTAAGTGTTAAGAAACAATGAATTATAAATGTGCGGAAAGTAAAATTCATTACTGCTTTTAAGCAGAATGTAAAACAAAAGTCGAGTTTTTTTTTTGAATTTCTCCAAAACCTACTTTAAAAAATTAAACTTTAAAAAATCATGCTTTTCTAAAAATCAGCTTTTTCAAAAATTTTACTTTCAGAAATTTTGTTCTAATAAAATATTGTTCATTCAAAATTCTGTCCGTTCAAAGTTCAGTTTATCAAAAATCAACTATCCAAAATTCTGTTTTTAAAAATTTTGCTTTCTAGAATTCTTCTCTTTAAATTTTGCTTATCAAAAATAAACTTTCATAAATTCTTCTCAAAAAAATTTGCTGATTCAAAGTTCTGTTTCTTAAAATTTTGCTTAGAATTCCTCTCTTTACATTTTGATGGTTCAAAATTCTGCTTATCAAAAATCAACTTTCAAAATTTCAGTTTGTTCAAAGTTCTGCTTATCCAAAATTCTGCTCATTCAAAATTCTGTTTGTTAAAATTTTGCTTAGAATTCTTCTCTTTAAATTTTGCTGGTTCAAAGTTCAGTTTATCAAAAATAAGCTTTCTAAAATTCTGTTTTTCAAAATTTTGCTTTCGAAAATTCTTCTCTAAAAAATTACTCTTATTCAAAATTCATTTCGTTCAAGTTTTGCTCATTCAATATTTTGCTTGTTCAAAATTCTGCTTCAATGAAACTTTCTTCAGAGCAGAGTTGCCTTCTAGTAGAAAAATGTCGAGCTGAATTTTGACTCGTAAAAAATTCTTCTGACTATTTTTCAAAAGTACAAAAAAAGTAACTCATAATCAAATTTTTCAGTGAACGATTTTATACAATTTTAGTCAGTTAACTTTTTAACATAGAAATGCAATTGTTATTGTAAATCTGTCTCACTTTAATAATTTAAAAACCATTGTAATACACTTTCAAAATTCTGTATTAGAATCTAAGCTCCCTTCAAGAGGCAAAATAATTAAATATGTTAACTAAAAAGTTCGCTTATCATATTTTGTTATGTTTGACTGTCAGAGTGTTGAAATGATTTCACAATTTTCCAAGTGAATTAACACTTGTTTTTTTGTACTTATTTATGTCAAATGATGTGTCACATTACCCCCCCCCCCAAAAAAAAAAACTAAAGCAGCATTAAAATTTTATCGCTATCGTAAAGAAAACAACAACAACAACTCACACACACATAACGATATCAATTCATTTAACCTAAACCCATTTGGATATCCAAATCTAATCAATTTACAGCGCCGCAACGGTTCGTGTAAACTTTGTACTTGCGGACATTTCAGTTAGCCTGGCCTGCAATATAGTGTATCTAAACTTAAAACTACAATAACAAACAAACGAAAACAACAACAAAAATTGGAAATTCAAAAAAAAACCCGCCACTCACATTTAATAAATCGTTTAAAAAATCATTTTTTTCGTTTCGTTTTTATCAAAATCCCATTAACAACTCATTTAGCAAATATGTACGCTGAAAGACAGAAAGACAGAAACAACAACAACAACAACAAATCGGCGTCATGCGGCGCACAAATTTATTAAACGCGTTAATCTAATCGCACTTAACATGCGTTTAAGTGAAGTAAAGCCCGCGATCGTTGCTCGCCTTTTTTTTTCAAATGTTCTTTTTTTCGCCTTTTATTTATAGTTCGAGTATACCCTCGCTGCAATATTGACCAACACACACAGGGCTAGATAAAGTCGTCTGTTTCTGTTTCTGTTCTTTTTTTGGGGCTGGTTCCTAAACGATAAATTTAATTTTATCTTTATTAAACGCTCGTAATGCGCGCACTCACCTTCGAGTGTTTCGCTTTCTGGCGGGGCTTTCGGCTTTCTCGGTGGTAATATCGGCTAAATTTTGTTAATGATTGATTAAGGAGTATTTGACCAAATGCAAGGCCACGCTGAAATGTTAGTTCATATTGTGATTTTTGGCATTATTTTGATTTTGGATCAAGTCGCTTTTCAAACTGAACGGATGTTCAAATTTTATAAATATAAAATACTATTAAACTAACATTAAAAAAAGTTAAAACTGAGTTTTATGTGTAGTTCAAAAATTATTTAAAATTGTTAAATGGCAGCTTTAAATTTTAAAATTAAAAATGTTAATACAATTCAAAATGCCAATCAATCGCAAAACATTACAGAGATTTTCTAGCGAGTGTTATTCGTATTTCCAGTAAGTCGCGTGGTTTATTTAATTTTAGGCTATCCATAATATTTGACTTATTGCGGTACTGTAGCCGTAAAAAGTAGTTCAAAAGCCGATATAACTTGTTTACTTTATATCGTCTATAAAGTTCGTAATTTAGCAGCAGTTAGTAAGCGTTATTTGCCAACCGAAATGCTTATAAAAATAAGCCAAATTCTTAGAAACGAAATTTCACATTTTCGCAATAGATTTGCAAAAGACGTTTTTAGATATGAATTTGAGCAAACTGAAGGATACGTATCTCAAAAATAGTTTCTTTTTAATAAATTTAAATATTGTATAATTAGTTACTTTAGGTACCCACTTAAATACAAATACAACAAATACTTCACGCTTCACAGAATTAGAAGCAGAAGCTGCCTCTCTAAACTTTAATTGCTTTTTAAAGGGATTTGCATAGGCATGCCTGCCTGCCTGCCTGCCAGACCCAGCCCGGCCAGCCCACAAATAGAGTAATTAAAAGTGTACTTAAAATTGTGTTTTTTGTTTTTGTTGTTGTAAAACACACATTTCTGCCCGCTTACGAAGTCAACGCCAAAGATTTACGCAAATATTTCGCAAGCGTCAAATGTGCACATAACATTTGACGCGTGCGTTTTTTGCGCGAAACGCATTAAAATACATAGTTTTGCATAAGTTCGCGCAATAAAAATGTGCCATGGAATATTTCAGCTGAAGCGCGCACTCAGCGCGCAGGTTAATAAACGCTTAATAGTTTCAATATGTCAACAAAAGTTAGGGAAACTGTTCGTTCGCGCCAGGCAGGCGGAAAAAAAAAAGAATGAAAACGGAAAACGTTGTTGGCAAACATATCGAAGTGGGCGCGTCGTTGGGTGTGGCTAGGAAGGAAGCAACAATTAGGCAATAAAAATAGTTCACACTATCAGGCGCATAAATAGTTGGTTAATAATTTTTTGCTTTTTATATAGCGAGCAGGCCGCAAGACAAAAAATGTGCATAGATTTTTTTTAGTATTTATAGCACGTTACCGCAAGGTGCCACATTGCAACAAATCGGCCATTCTAACGACGATTTGTAAAACTCTCTTTATGCTTTTCTTTTTCTCTAAGCAAACACAATTTTGATTACCCCATTTAAAACTCATAATAAAATTATTTGTAGTACTACTTGCAACACACATTTGGAATGGCCGAATTGCCTTTTCTCTCTATTACAACATTCAATTGCGATCAATAATTTAATGAGTCGCACTTTTTTTGTTAACTGCTCGAGCGTGCGTGCGTGCGCGCGCGTCTGCTCGTAGCAAAACTGTGTGTCTGCACATTTATGTGGCGTATGCAGCAAATGCTGCGTCAACATTTTCGCACGCACTTTTCTTCGTTTTCATTTTACAACATTTTACAGCGACGGAGACAAGCGAACGGCGAATGACGACAACAGCAACAACATTCTTAAAGCACACGCGCGTTGTCGCCTATTTTATTGTGCGATGCGATGCGCCTCATCATCAACGCGGGGCGTTGATTGCTGCAAATGCGAAATATGCGCTGTGCGCTCTGACTCTGACAGTGCGCACTGTCATTATGTCATGTTGCTATTGCTGCTGCTGTCGTTGTTGTTGTCGTCGTTGTCGTTGTTTGTTGATGTCAATTCACAATGACAATCGCGTGCCATAATCATAAACGATTTTTAAATGTGATCTGGAGGCAGACGCAGCGTATTTACTGCACTCGGCTCGACTCGGCTCGTTTCGATGATGATGAAGATCACGTTAATGTGTGGCATTAGTTTTGTGGCATTTGTTGCATAGTCTGCAAGAAAAATTGATATCAAAATGGTCTTAATTACGTTTTTATGCGTATTGCCACTCGTAAATTTTGTCGCGCACATTTATGGCAGTTGGCGTTTGGCATTAATCGTGTCGTTTTCGGGCTTAAAATAGCGAATTGCTAAGCGTGAAGTAAACGTAAAGCGACAAGATTGTTAAATTTACATTTACAGTAAATTTGCAAATGACAATTTTAGATTTTTATTTATTTGTTGAGCTTATTTTGGAATATTTTTTTTTAGGTGTTTCAAAAGCGTTTAAGAAAAGTCTTTAAAAACAAACCGTCACTTGACTTTGAAGAATAATATTCAGGAGCGTTTTTTTTTTCTAACAAAAATCGAGCGACAGCTTCTTCAGATGCAGCATTCTCTAGTAATAATTAAAAAGGTTAACATTTTCATTTCATTACTAGAAAATCATGGAATAAATTAACTTTTTAATTGAAATTTTTTTTTTAACTGCCACACAGTTTGTTGATTCAGCAAAGTTTTGAATTATTTTAAAGAAATATTTAATTTGAATATTACAAATGCCAATCAAAAATGTTAATTATTATAAATAATTTCATGATTGAAAACAACTTCTTGTTTTGAGAGACTTTTTATGCAAGATCAACACTTCAGCACAGTTTTAATTGAATTTATTAATTTATTAATTAACAAAATTAGAAAAATTTTAACTAAAAAAATAGTTGTCTGCTGAGTTGTGTCATTGCTGAGTTGTGTCATTGCATATTTTCACACAATCAATTTTTACTATTGAGTATCGGTAACAAAGTCTTAAGAGTCTCCCCTCTGACGCAGTACGCCCAGGTTTGATCCCTGGCAAAGACCACTTTTTTTTTATACAAATAATTTTTGTGTATATCATAATTTTAAATAAATTTAATTTAAAGTTTAACGTCCTTGAATACTAAAACTCTTTTGACATTTTATGCATTTTTGGCTTATCACATTATAACCTTAAAATGCCGCGTACATATAAAACAGCTGATAGCTACCCTCTTCCTCTGCAAGCGATAAAGTACTTCACACATATGCCACTTTGAAGGACAGCCGGTGTCAGTATTATTTTCCACAACTACAACAAAATACTATTACAACAATTACTACGACACCATTACGACTACTACAACTACAAATGCATGCAGTACCTACCAAAATGCGACGACTGGCTTTAAGTGTAAACAGGTGAATTAGCTGTATCAGCGGCTGACGGTTTTTTTTCTTTCTTTCTGTTATTGTAACTTGTGCTTGTACTATAAAATGTGTTTAATTGCATTTGCAACATACCCTACGGATGCATGTCGCTTGGTTGTCGTTGTTGTTGTTGTTACATGAGCTACCTTTTTCTCCTATTTTCCTACCTTTTTAGTGAGTTTCCTTTTCATTTGGCATTTACTATAAGTTTTCATCTTTTTTTGTTGCATTGCAAGTAAACACTTAAAACAAGCTGACCAGCTGTTGATTCGAAGGAAGTATGTCACAAGTGTTTGTCAAAAAAAAAACAGTGAATTATTGTACGGTTGGTAGCTCTAACAACACGACAAATTCAACCTACACACTTGCACCGCATCATTTCCTCATTTCGTATTGTCGTTGTTCGTGTTGTTGTTGTTGCTGTTGTCACATCTTCCGGTTTCTTGTTTGCAAATGTGTTTTTCTCTTTTTCTCGTGACATCTTTCTATTCTATATTATTACTATTTATATTGTTTTTGTTGTTGTTGATATCCTGCTTATTGCTTAGGAACGAGTATGACACAATTTTTTTTTTTTTTTTGTATAAATTTTTGTGTCGTCATCATCTGCGCACATTAGGGCCACATTATTTGACCTTATTGTGCATTCGTCGGCGTCGTCGTCGTCGTCGTGCACCTTTTCTTCAGTTGCATCCTCAGATTTGGAACTGATATGATACGTTGTTGATGATGATGATCTTTCTCTATCTTCTCGCATGCCCATGCGACGTTCTTTTGTTGCGTGTCACTGATCTCTTTGGCTGTGTAATGATCGCACAGCAATTAGTTTCGAGAGTGGCATTTTATAAATCCATTCATGAGATCCACGTCATTGTTCAGAACACCGTCTGCAATCATAAATTATCGGCTAATCTGACATAAGCGTCTCTTTTGCCGCAAGCTTCTGTATCGAATGAAATTCATCTTTTGAGGATTGCTATAAAAGCATACTTCCTGTTTGAAGATGACAAAGTGTTCGGATCTTTAATTGGAATATAAGATCAGCTTCAATATTAGATTTGTCTTCTTCTAGCGGTGTATGGGAGCTGAAAATTATCGAAGGCAGATTCTGGAAACTGAGTTTTGCTTGGCATATAAACAACAAATACCAAATGTTCTTTTCAGTTTTTACTTCAAACAGTTTAGACTATAAATATTTATAAATATTTAACCAGGTTTAACTATTCGATCTTATGGTGACACTGAGGATCTTTGATCTCTAAGAATTCCTTTTGGATTTTCGAATAATTACAAAGACTTAAAATTTTCTAGATACTTTTCTTAGAGCCACATTCCAGGCTTATATCATGAGATGCATTAGTTTAAAATAACTAATTAGGTATCCCGTAGATTAAATGAATTAATTTCTGCTAATAAAATTTAATGAATCTATACAATCATTTAATTAAAATTAAAAAACCTAACATTAAAAAATTTACCCACTACAGAATATATATTATATCAAAACCGAGTAATCAGACTTAATATAAAAAAAGTGTGACGTGTTGAAAAACATGTTTTAACTAATCATGAAATGTGCTCCAACCAAAACCGCACAATTGCCAATTAAACGCCCCACAAAAGCGACAAAATCCATGCAAACCGCAAAAATACATTCGCAAATATTTTGTAAAATTTGCGCAAAGCACAACAACAACAACAACAAACAAAAAAAACTCTGAAATAAAATAAAATTAAATTAAATCACATCAATAAAAACGAAACTGGATTAAGCCCAGATAACACGCAAAGTTCAGCTCGCACTGGGTGGCTTATAGGTATTTTATATACGTCCAGACTATAGTATGTATGATTGTTTGTGTGTGTGTCTGTTTGTGTGTTGGTGTGCAAATATAAACGCGCTATATCGACATGTGCAATTTCAGTGGTGATAAGCTGCCGGGCAAACACATGCAAGCGCGTGTTTAGCAATTTTTGTCGTCTGGTGTAAAAGTACAAAATCAGCTTGGTAATTTCGAGGTGGCAAGCACGCAAATTTGCGATAAAAAACAACAACAACAAAAACAACGCAAAAAATAGAGAACTTAAATTTTTAAAAAACTTTTTTATAATTTTTTATATATCAGTTTAGAACAAAGTTTGTAGTGAATGAATTTACATGATAATAAACGATCGTTCTAAAGAGTAAATATTAGTGATGCAACGATTACGATTATTAGTTAAAGTGAATGCTATCAATTTATTCGATTAATGGCGAATACTCTTATTAACCGGTCAATGTAATAACCGTTTTGGCATAATTCTATTAACGGAAAATCGTTTTAAAATAAGCGTAATCGGCGATTATTAATCATGATAAAATCGTTATCGAAATCTTAGTCATTAAGTAAGAATCGTTGTATTAGAAATACATATTCCTAGTAAATATGTCATTTAGTAAATCGTTTCAAAATGTCTGATCTATACGAAAAACTTCTAATAAAACTGTCTACACGCCTTTCAAATATTTGCTTCCTCCATCTCTCAATGTCTTTGATTTGCAAAAAATTAGCTTAGCACACCCAGAACTAAAACCACGAACAAAGTTTAGCCTAATCTAATGAAACCGGAAGAGTAACATAAAAGCAAAAACCAAAAAAATCGCGTGCTACATTCACAAAATATAAACTCGAGTTTGTATCCATGAAATAAACGCGTACTTCAATTTCACTTTTCAAAATAAAAAAGTGCGCGCCAAAAATGTTCAACTAAAACGGCAAACAATAAAAAAATATATTCGCACTTACATACATACATATATGTACATACATATATAAAAAAGAAATATTGACAATGGCAGCACGCGAAATTAAAAAAAAATTAAGTAGGCCACACTCGCACTCGATGCAAGTTGAGGGTGTGCAGCAGCAACGGTAGCGGCGGCGACAGCGGCGGTGGAGGCGGCGGCAACCCCTTTCGTGCGCTCAAGACGATAAAATGCACAACAGCGAAAATAAACAGACGAATTTGCTAAGGACAGACGACAAACGCCCTTCAATTTGTGCCCTTAGCACACACACACACACACAAGGGCGAAACGTTTCAAAAGGATAAAAAACAAAGAAGAAAACATTTCAAACTAAAACTGTTCCCATTTATTAGGTTACGTCTTGCGTTAGTCTTTAAATCGAAAACTCGCACCTAATTTTCGCATACGTCTGGTATCATCATTTCTTCAGTTCCTCCTTGACGTTTTTTTTTTTCTGTGTTCGTCGCTCACTTTTAGTTTTCAAGCGTTTCCTGTCTTGCAGCGCAATAAAAACGGGGCTAATTACAGTAGCGGATCGGGGGTTTTTTCTTAAAGGGTCTATGAACAACTAAAGTTTTTTTTTCGGCGCATTTAATAAGCAAAAAATGAACAGACATAAAACCTTTCGACATTTTTCAATTATTTGATCAAATATTTTTTATATTTTCTTGTTGTTTTTGGTAATAAATAAGGCCAAAAACTTAAGTAAATTACTTAAGGGTCTAACATAATTGTCTATGTATATTTAGTTCTTATGGACAGCATCTATAAATGATATATAATTTTTAATAACTCGCTTTAAAATATCAAAGAGCGTGAGCCCCAGCCCGCAAAGAGACCCCAATCACTCCGCCACTGTTTGAATTCATACGCCGCACATTGTTGGCGGTGGCGGTAGATAGTGCGTCGCTTTACTGCGTTAGGGTAGATCGTCATTTGGTTTTATCTTTAACGACTTTTGTTTTAAGCGTTTATCGGCTGCCAGAGATCTACGCTCGGGAGGCCGGTCTGGTCTGGTTTGGTCTGCTCTGATCGCATGAATTGTGCTATAGCTAAAAAAAAAACAAACCAAAAAATGGAAAAAGTGAAAACAAAAGGCCTACAAAATATTGTTTTTGTTTTTCTCTTTCTGTTGTTGTTGGTTTGTAAATAGCATTACATGGGAGTAAGTCGCTTTACTTAAATGTGGTGGCAGAATTTATTCAAGAACCTGCTGCCAGGAAGTGACCTATCACAAAAATTGCAAAGCAAATAAAAAAACAACAAAAAAACAACTTGCAGCAATTTTAATTGGCAATGCTGCCTGACGTCTCGATAATTATTTAACAATTGCTGGAAAATATATCGCATAATCTAGAGGGGGGGGGGGGTTAAAATGGCGAATTGCTTTTAATCAATTAATATCATAAAATAAAGAAAATTTGTAATTAGTCAAACATTTAAATCTTATATTACCAACTCTTCGTTGTTTACCTTTCAAACCTGTTGAAAAATAATAAGCCCCACTAAGCCCTAAAGTTTTTATATTATTACTAACAAAATTCTCAACTAATCGAAGATTTTTCTTTTTCCTTGCAGGTCAGTCTAACCAACATCCTTTGTTGTGTCAATGTTAAAAAGTCAACGCTCCTGTCCAGAAATATTTAAAAAATATGACTTTTATCAGGCTAAAAGACCAAAACGGTTTGTTGTTGGTTTTACGTTTTCTTTATTTTTTTTGGCTACTGTATTTAGATAGAAAATGCAAAAACGACGCCTAATAGGTTTTTTTCCTTGTCCTTTCATTTACTCGTACTCATCCCCGTCCCAGTCGAAAAGGTCACATATGCTTATAAATTTGTTTTGGCTTTGTTAGAAATTTAGAAACCTTCACTCTTAGTTTCAGTTCGTGGCTTTATGAAGCGAATTTAAACTCGCCATCAACGAAATTAAGTCAACTTCCGGTGTCTGCCAATAATAGAAAATTAATAAGGACTTCCGGTTATTTTTCGCTCATATGTTGGTAGGTTGGTCGGTTGATTTTTTGGCGGCGGTACTTTAAATGGATTTTAGCGGTCAGCGTATTAGGGCAAAACAAAAAAAAAAGAGTGACAACCGAAATGTGTTTGAAACTTTGTGAATTAAGGAAACCAAAACCAATTTAAAATAGCTTTAAAGTTTAGATTTAAATAGATATCAAAATGCATTTGTTAAAAGATATACACAAATATACTCGTACACTTTCTTAAGACTTCTCTTGTAATGTCAGAAAAGTTCGTCTTTAAATTGTAAAAATTTAAAATAATTGTTTCTGATTATTATTGAAAATGAGAACAGATCTTTTATATTATTAATTGTTAAATCAATTAAACACGTTTTTGCTAATAACTTAACTTAACTTATTAGCTTTATTATTGCTTTTTTTTTGTATAGTGGTAGTTTGTTTTAACTGAGAACAGTTACTGAAATAAGAACAGTTTTTTTAAGATATATAAAATGCATGTGAAAATTAAGTTAACAATCTTTCAGCTTTTAAAAAAGAACGAACGATTTTTTCAATTGAGAACAATTAGTCTTTTGGGAACAGTTTGCCTAATAATTAACAAAACGTGTAAAGAACGATTGTGTGGGATAATTCAAGCCCTGCTTGCTTCGGTAGTCCGTAGCGTTGAAATTAAATCCAACCATAATCGCCTTTTAGTCAAACGTTTTGTATCCCTAAAACATTTGTTCAATCGTCCTTGACCTAAATTTCCCGTGTCCAACGAAACTTGTGCATTTCCCAAAACTTCGACAAACTTAATTTAAACCGACAGTTATCCTGCATTTCCAACAGAATTTAAAAAAAAAATGCATTCCTTGATTACCGCCGCATTGCATTGGTGGTGTGGCCCAGCACTTATTATCTAAGTAGGGCTCTCGGTTATCTTTAGTCCACCCTACACGCACGCTCAGACAAATAAAACTGAAAAAAAAAAATCTCCCGCGCACTTAATTCAAAAGAAATAAAAAAAATTTAAAACCGAAAAATCCAAAAAACAGTTGTTCCTGTTCCTGGTCCTACATTCAACATGAGGGAGCGCAGAGGTATTTCCTGCCAGTGCATGTGCATGTTGTAAACACACTTGCACTTACTTACTTGCAACAAATTGCAAGGAAACTCACATACAACATAAACACACACACACACATATACGTATACAAATGTCACAAAGTGAAAACAACTAAACAACAACAACAAAAGAACACAAGCAGCAGACGCATATGCAGCAAGCGAAAACTACAAAAAAAAAAAAAAATATGAACATTTTTAAGAGGAGGGGAACACTTACAAAGTGTTTGTTGTTGTATAGTAAAATAGGCCTAATTCAAACACACACACACACACTGTAAAGCAAACACACTCACACACTCGTCTATATACATATTTGCACCCAGCACAAAAGCGATTACGGACGAATACGTGTGGTAAGCTTACATTGATAGTTTTTACTCTACAGAAGAGACATCCTCTGATATACAAGATTTTTTTATCGGTTATTTCACCAGATATTTTACCAGTTATTTTGCCAATTATTTTGTCTGTTATTTTACCAGTTATTCACTTGTTTTTTTTTTAAATTCGCTGAGAGTAATACATCTTTAATACGATATTTTAGAAGCGTTTTTGAAGCACAAGCAAATGGTACACGATTTTCTCAGTTTGGCCTCGCTTCGGTGTTCATAACTTTTTTGACTGGGCACATATGCAAACGTACCCTAGGCGCACTCGTACAATTCTGATCATTCCACATGATATGTGACGGCATGCAACTTATGCAGCACCTTGCACAGCTACACCAATGTACATAAAAATAAGAGAACTACAAAATACATCCAGTCAATTGCGATTATTGAATGAGAGAAAGCAATTGGAATAGAAATATAAAAAAAGACAATATAATACTTAAATTAAGTTCCTTTTTTTTTCTGTTTCTTTAGAAAAAAGTCATTTTAAAAAAAAATGCGAACAGTTTATATTCGTGAGAAGAGTTTGTAAGTGTCAGACAAGTTTGCATGATTCGTCCATAAAAGCACATATCAACATTATTGATATCCCAATTTATATGAACACGAGTGTAGACTATGCGTATATACGTGTATGTGTGTGTGTGTGGGTATGCGAAAGGGGGAGTGAATTTTTCGCATAGTTGAGGTATTTTCACATTAATTGCATTTATACTGTGCAGCTAAGGTCCCGTCCAGCGTCGAGTGCAAAAAGTCGGAAATATAATGTTGCAGCAAATTGGTTGCACTTACGAGTCGACGGCGACGACGACGACGACGACGATGCAACAATATTGATGTTGGTAATAGATGCAACATTTGCTAAGTTAACATAGAAACGATGTAGAGGCCAGACCGAGCTGAGGACTGTGGTGATGATGATGGGTCTTGCTTGTTGGCTTTAAGATTGTTGATACAAGCGAGTTTGAATTGTTGTTGTTTTATGCTGTTGTAGTTGTTGTTGTTGGTGTTGCTATTGTAATTGTTTCGTTTTGGCGTTAAGTAGGCTCGTATATCTTGCCTACATACGTTTTGGCGCTAAAAGACATGTACTATAGTCTATATTGTGTTTAACTTATTTTTTTGTTTGCGTAAATTGTTGCTGGCATGCTTGAATAATTTGATACGTTCACTAAAAGCTTTTAATAGCGTGAACTATTTTATACATTTTAGCTTTTTTCTGCAAATGCATATTTTACATGTGATTGTGTTTAGACTTGCACAGCACTAATTAAAACGCATTTAGTCTAAATGTAAAAATTAAAAGAATACAAATAAAAATAAAAAGTACATATTTAATTCGATCAGACGTGTATAATATTTTTTCCCATCAAGTCCATCAAGCGTAAAAAAAACAACAAGGACATCACAAAAGGACACTAATAACAACGCATAATGAAATGCACAAATACAGTTGAGCTATGTATGTAAGAAAAAAATATAAATAAAAAAAATGCAACTGCACCCTTAGGCGCTATCGTAGGTAATTTGTGTATTTAGCCATGTATGACAGTACAGGCAAAATGCATGAATAGAACGAAAGGGAACATTTCAACAAAGTAGCAAAAAAAAAAATTATACAAAAAATTGCTAAAGGACGTTTTGGTTTAAAAGAAAGAAAGAATGGAAAAAAATGTGAGTGACGTTATTAAAAGCAATCTAATGCAATTAAGCATGTGCCTAAACAGCAAAGAATGTTGGAAATGTTAAACAAAAGTGAAAAATTTGAATGATATAAGCAAGCTAGATAAAGCTGCAGTAAAATTTATAAATTTTTAAAGTGGGAACAGTTTTTTTTTTTTTATGAGAACAGATACTTTCATTTCCAGTTTTGACGTAAAATCTTTCAAATTATTACTTAAGACTAAGAGAAATACTTCTAAAGAATATCAACCAATACTTTCAAGTGGGAAGAGTTTTTTTTTATAGATGAGAACAGTTACTTTCGTTGTATTTTTGTCGTTAAATCTTTTAAATTAGTAGTAAAACCTAAAAGAAATACTTCCAACGAATATCAAGCATTACTTTCAAGTGGGAACAGTCTTTAACTGTGTTAATATTAACAACTTTTACAGTACTTTTTATAACTGCAATGCATTTTTTAAGTTATGCTATTAATATTAGCAGCATAAGTACTACAAATTCATAGTTAAAAAAATTTAATATAGACTCGTATAGCAAAAAGTTCGACTGATTCGGGTTTTATTTAAAAATCGTATTATCTGAACAAACTTATATTTAAAACGTTTATGCCAAACTAATAACGACATTACATACTACCAACAAAAAACAACAAAAATATTTTTATTACTGACCTCAAATAACAGCTGACGACTCTTCCAGCACAACATAACACCGAACACACACTCCACACTCTTAACAAATGTAGGTGCCCTTGCCAATTTCAAGTTCACGTCATTTCAATGGCGGGTGGCATAATTTCTATTTTACCATTTACAACAAATACATTTTACCCTTCTTTATAAAGCAACATAAAAATTTATATATATATATAAATGTATATATATGTTACAACTAACCGAAATCATTCAACTGTAACACTTAACATTTACTACCAACATTTTTTTTCGGTTCTGTTTAACTGCTGCATTTGTACTAATTCTTTTTTCACATGTCTGTCACATAAAAGCGCATAATCATTATAAAGTACAACAACAAGAACAACAACAACAACAACGAAACGAAACTGAAAACTCCACGTTTTTTGCAGTGTTGCGCTTGAGATACTTTTTTACGTTTTTTTTTTAAGTTTTTTATACAGAAAACAAAAACAACAACAAAAATTATTAGGTGCACATATGCTCATTTGTGAGATGAGTTTGTTGTCCAATTATAAGTCAATTAAATAGGTTATACATACATACGTACATATGCAATATATATATTTGGAGGTATTGTGGCAAAAAGGTTCTTGAGGGGACACAATGTCATGCAGAAGCGAGCAGCCAGTAAATTTATGAAGGTCCGCTTGTTTGACACACAAACTCAAACACACACACGCACGCAGGTAAAGGATTAGCATTGGTAATAGCACAAAGTGAGCAGATGACAAATGTGTGCGCGCCGAGTTGAGTTGGCCGAAAGAGTTGAGTTTTATTTATTGTTTTTTGATATTTGTTGCATGAAATTTACATAAGTTGATATATCAAATGAGGCGAGTAAGCGGCGGTTTGGCTTTATACGTTTGCATTTGAATGATAAATGAAATTTTTTTTGAAATGGAAACAGTTTCATTTTGAGTGGGAACAGTTTGAGATTTGGGAGCAGTTGTCGTAAATTTCATTTGTTTAGATTGTACTGGCTGATTGAAGTCATGCCTGGGCGTATTTGGTCCTTAGCGTTACCAGGTTTAGATCCTTTTGAATTATATTTATGTAGACTTTTAAAGAGCATTAATGCCTCCTTTGGCGACTTCATCTAATCGCTTAAATGTACTCCCAGAGATCTTAAATGAGTTTTAGATAATGCTGAGCAGAAACAGATGAGATGCTCCAGAATTTCCCTCACTCCGAGTTCCTTGCAGCTTCTGCATTCACATTGAAATTTCATTAACATGATGAAATGTATTAGGTGTACAAATAAGTTTCCGCCGTTTTGAGAAAGATGGCGTGGCACGAGGTTTACGTTGGAATTCGCAGATGGTAACCTACTTGAAAATTAGTTTGTTTATTCCAGAACAACATAACCTTATCATGTTATTAGGTTCGCATTAGCATCATATATTTTTCTTCATCTAAAAATGTCTCAATTTGAGCCAACTAAGTGTCATTTGCGGGAACTTTTAATTTATTTTTTTAATTTAAAAAAATCTGCTGCTGAGTCGCATCGATTGCTCGTAGAAGCATATAATGAGGATGCTTTGAGTGAGAGAACATGTCGTGAGTGGTTTCAAAAATTTAAGAAAGGTGATTTTGACATAAAAGACAAAGATCCAGTGGAAGGCCGAAAATTTACGAGGATGCAGATTTGGAGAAATTATTGGGTGAAGATTCGTCTCAAACACAAAAGGAACTTGCACTTAGTTTAGAAGTCACTCAGCAAGCAGTCTCACATCGTTTAAAATCGTTTAAATATTATTTTATTAAAAAAAACCGGCGGAAACTTATTTGTACACCTAATATTATGATTCGCGTTAGCAATTTATGAACATGATATCTCTTTAGTTTATAACTTCTTTAAAATATTTCTAATATTTTGAAATTACATGACAAAATTTTAACATCTTGTTTAATTCAAAACTTAGAATTGTTGTCACATGCATTTAAAGAAAAATCAACTTCCTGACAGCGCGCTTATGCAACCAGCGTATCGTATCGGTTCGAAATAAATTTTTATCAATCAAAAGCAACGCTTACGTTTCGCTAATCAATAACACTTAAACGAAAACGAAAAAGAAAAAGAAAAAAATAGAAGCATTGATTTCAGTGTGAGCGTGTGTCGATTGATCGTCTTACAACCGGACTGAATCGACGACATTGATATGCAAATTCTAATGCTGAAACGAAGAATGAGCATCAAGGCGACATGACACACACACACACGCACACATACACACACACAGACACACACACTGACAATTGCTTCATTGATCAATCATTTAAAAGTGACTTAAGTGATCTTGCGCTCGTTCATTCGAACGTTTCTTTCGCCATATGAAAACTAATCAACACTTTGTTGCTTTTTGTTGGTTTTTTTCTCTTCATATACATTTTCTTCTACTTCTTCTTTTTCTTGTACGAGTATGTATGTATATCTTTGGTTTGACACCGCTTCAAAGAAACTGATACGACAATGCATATTTATCTAGCGAAAAGACGTTTAATGCTCTGGCTGCAAATGATTTTAATTAAATCGCACCAATTAAGGCGCATTTAAGAGAAATGAGAAGAAAAAAAAACACAACAACAACAACAACAACAAAAAATATGTATTATTAACCGAGAAGAAACTGAGGCACACGATCATGGGTGCGCATTAGAGTGGTTCGATTTGTGGAGCTCGTTTGAAAAATATTCTTTACACAAGCTTGAGAATGAAACAATTCACCCAGCAATTTGAGAAATAATAATTGTATCCGCTTTTCTGATCAGTTTCGAGTATTTTTTGTACCCGTTTTTCTGACCAGTTTCGAGTCTTTTTTGTATCCGCTTTTCTGACCAGTTTCGAGTACTTTTTGTATCCTTTTCTGACCAGTTTAGAGTCTTTTTTGTATCCGCTTTTCTGATCAGTTTAGAGTACTTTTTGTATCCTTTTCTGACCAGTTTAGAGTCTTTTTTGTATCCGCTTTTCTGATCAGTTTAGAGTATTTTTGTACCCATTTTCTGACCAGTTTCGAGTATTTTTTGTAACCGCTTTTCTGATCAGTTTTAAGTCTTTTTTGTATCCGCTTTTCTGACCAGTTTCGAGTCTATTTTGTATCCGCTTTTCTGATCAGTTTCGAGACTTTTTCGAGCAGTATTTCTAATTATTTGTATGATCAACTTGCGATTGCTCTAGATTTTGCTATTGTATTTTCAATAAATCAATAAATCAAGCCTGAATCTTAATCAAGTCTGTTTTAATCACGAAAGCGGTTAATCAATTTTCAATCATCAAAAGTGATCGAAGAAGACTCAGTAATGTGATTTTACTTTTAAATAATCATTCAAATGCGAAGTAAAAAAATCAATTTAAAACATAAAATACAAATTGAAGAGTAAATTTTGTTTACAATAAAAAAATCGGTTTAAATATTTTAGGGTTACAATATTTTTAATTTATAAAAATATATTATTTAATTCAATCCATCGAGCCACCCAAACGGGCGCATTGATCAACTTTGTATGTTAGTGGAATGAAGAACAATTAAGCAGATGCAGAAACGCAGAGTTGAATCGTTTTACTTTGCTTGTATGTGTTCGCCATTAATTTTAATATTTTTTTAAAAACTTTTTTTTTTTCTTCTTTGTTTATTTGTGAAAATCTTTACGCTACAAATAAGAGCAAAAAGTTGTCAATTTGCGTCACAAAAGAGCGACCTACTGACTACGATGATCATCACTTGAATTAAAGCATTGAATATATTGGGATGCAAACGTGCAACCCCCCACCCCCGGGCCCCTCGCCACTATTCTAGCGCCACCAGCAGCGCGCTTCTGTTCTGTTCTCAAGGCATTAGAACAAAAGTATTGCATACGTACTCGTACGTACATAAGTAAAACTTGTGAGATACTCGTAATAACAAAAATAAGAAAAACAATTCAAACAAAAAAAAAAAGTATATTTTAATAAAGTCGAAGCAGCAGCTTGACGTTTTTTTTTTATTATCTTTGGAATTCCTACAGTTTATACGGTTCTGTGCAATTGTGGCACTCAGCCGAACCGCAAAAGTTTCACTAATCTGTTGAGGTCAATCGATGTTAAGTAGAATCACGAATACCAAATTAATTGGTTCTGATATACGATGATATTGAATGTGTGTTCGAATGTGTGTTTGTGTTTGTGTGTGAGTGAGTGCCAAGTGAGCAGCTGAAGATGTGTGTCAATCTGGGTTTTACTTACAGCACAAATAAGAAAAAAATATAAATACAAATTGGTGACAAGAAAAATATGTATTTTAAATTAAAATTAATTCAGAAAAAGTTGAGCGAAAGCAAACAAATTCAATGGGAATCCAAGAATGCAATGCACAAAAGCGATTGAGAACAGTTTTCGACATAAATTATACGAAATTTAAAATTTGAGAAGAGTGGTAGAAAGTTTTTTATTTACGAACAGTTTTAAAATTCGTACCACTGAGCACAACTTAATTATGCAAATTAAAGATTTTTAAAAGTGGGAACAAATACTGTTCCAGTGGAAACAGTTTTCAAATTGGGAATAGTTGAATTATTTTTGCATGTTGAAGAATAAGGTTAGGAAAGTAGGAACTCAGCTCGATTTCTGACTTATTTTGAAGTTTAATTTTTTTATGACAACAAACAATGTTGTTGTTTCTATGTACTTAATGTTAACCAATGGCAACCATGGCAACTGCTCAAAAATTCAATTTACAAAGCGAGAAACAATTTCGAGCTGAAGAGGGAAAATTTGCTGCTTTCCTCATCTTCTTTTATTATTACTTCATGTCCCTTCTGAGCAAAAAGCTAAAATTTAGGTTGTTCATTAAAGGTAAATTTGTCTGCCATTAATTTTACATTGTATCACTAACTCAAACTGTTTTTTTTTGTTAACAACCCAATAAAAAAAACGCTTCCTACTTGCATACATACACTGCGTACTTTTAAAACGCCCTTAACTAAATTCAAATGTCCAACTCTATAAAAATTCACTTACCACGACAGCGCTCAAGAATTTTAATAATTTCGGCAAAATATGATGCGCACTCAACACCTCGCAGCCAATTCAAATACAACAACAACAGCAGCAACAAAAACAAAAGCAATAAAGAAATGTGCGCATGCGTACTCATACAAAATTATTACTTAGCCGCAGCGCCGCGCCCAAATTAATTTGCAGTTGCGCTCTTACCTTCCGACGATATACCAACGAAACCCCAAAAAAATGCTGCTGCCTCTTCTTCTTTTTTGTGGGGCGCATGCATGCACGCGCAACTCTTATTAAATGCAGGATCGGCAGCAGCGGCAGCAGCAGCCAAACAGTAGCGACGGCTTTAAGCATTGGCAAATAGCAAGTGACAGTGAGCATAATTAAGGAATGCAACGCAATAATGCCAAAGCTTTGCTGCTAATGCCTGTGCCTGTGCTACTACTTTATGATTATTGTTATTATTATTGTATATGCCATGCCCCATGGACAGACAGACAGACAGACAAACACTCTTCGGATATATCGCCGATTGGCATTCGAGTCAATCATCACAGCAAAAGTTTTGATATCAACGCCAAACAGCGCAAAATTTTGCCGCAGAATTTTAAACAACCGAGAGTTCGAAACAAAAACAACAAAAACAACAAAAACATTTTATGCGCGCAACAAAGTACGCAAAAACGCTTTCAAAAAGAAATGTAAAACTGCATGAAGCATTTTACCAAAAAAAAAAACAACAAATAATTAAACGTTCATTTGTGCGCCTTTTTTTCCCTGCTGCTGCTGCTGTTGCTGTTGTATCCTGGCAATTTGGTCAAAAATTCTTGCTACAGATCAACATGACATTCCTTTTTCCAGCTTGGCGAACGGTGATCTTTCGGTGCTGGTTTGTTGTCCCCATCATCCAGCACGTTTTGTCAACCGGTTCGGTTCGGTTTGGTTCGATGGCTGGCTCGCTGGCTGCTTATCTTAAGGTAAAACCTTCTTGCGTCTTGGAGTCTTGAAGTCTTTAAATGGCGTTTTTTCGCACTACATATACGCCTGTGTGGAAACGGCAAAAGGCATGCAAACGCTTTTTGATTTTTAATTATTTTAACGTACGTTCATTTGCTGCTTTTGGAGCGAGCGAGCGAGTGAGCGTTCTTTCAAAGTCAAACGGGCAGGCAGACGGACAGACATGAAGAATTGTGGTGAGCCACTTATTGTTGTTGTTGTTGCTGGTGCATGATTGTCAGCTTTCGTCACATGAAAATGAAACAATTAATCATGATCGCGAATTATACGAAGCGAAGTCGAAACCTAAAAAGGGATTTCTTCGGGATCTATCGATTTAATTAAAGCGACTTAAATTAACGAGCAATCCATTAAGTTTAATTTTATAATATATTTTTGAGGAAGATAAATTAAATTTTTTTGATCAATTGGAGATTGTTTAAAGAATGTAAAAGAAAAATTTCTTTACAGGTTTTTGATAAGTGCATTAAATAAAAAATGTTCCAACATTTTATTGCTTTGTAGTGATAAAGTATTTTTCAACAGCAGAACAGTTTATGTGGGAACAGTTTTATAAGTGGGAACAGTTTTATAAGTAGGAACAGTTTTACAAGTGGGAACGCTGCACAATAGATCTTTCAGGTCGCAGTGCTTCTATAGTTTTTATCAATAATAATTAAGTGAGAACAGTTTTACCAACGGATACAGATAATGGTTTTCTTTAATAAATGTTAAAAAAGGAATCATATACAATAAATATAAATGCTATATAGCATTTCTTTCTATAATTATAAAAACTCTTGATTCAACCTAAATGTTCACTTCAGATACAATAAAATTAAACGATAACTTATAAATGGATTTCAATATTTAATTCAAATTGTTTCGCTTTAAAGCAAACGGTTTTAGACATTCAAAAAAACTTTTCCACATTTCTATAATTTCATAGTTATTAGAAGTTATATACAAACAAACAAAAAAAACTGTTTTCACGCAAAAATCACAAATTATGATTTCTTGGGAATTTTTAAAAATTTCACATACCCGTACATACACAAAAAAGATCGCATGACTCAACGCAATGATTATTTGGCTAAAAGCCGCATAAAAACCTCATCTAAGCCAATCACAAAAAAGCGCATGCGCATTCGCTTGCGCTTTTTAGCCGGCCCAAGAGCCAATGATAGAACACCAACGCAAAAAACTAAACCAGACATAATCTCAGACGAAAAAGAATGCCACGATCGTTGCGCGAACTTCAACAAAAAAACCGGACAATCGCACTAAATTCCATACGAAACAAATTTCGGTTTTTGGCTAGCCCCGCGGTCTGTGCCCAATTTCGAGTTCGAGCCACGAGCGGCGCAAGAAAAAAGACGCCAAATATGATTAAAAACACACGGAGCAAGCGGAGACGACATATTTCTTCTTTTCCTTTTATTTTCCTTTTATTTATTTGCTTCTCTTTGCATCGATCGTCCAAAATGAAACTTAATTTTCCGATAAAGATCACAATTGACACTTTTTACGCGCACTGACAGCTTAACATCTAAAGATCATGTTAAACTACAATCTCAAGTCGAAGATGCAAGAAACAGCAACAGCGACAGCAACGAAATGAGCTCGATGATGGTATGGCATGTCAGGCAGTCAGTCAGTCAGTCGGTCGGTGATGGAACGCAGATTTTAACAACATGCCAAAAATGGTACCAACAAAAAATCAATATGCAATCCAACAAAACGGCGAAAAAACGCAAACTTCTTCAAGATTGATCTTCGACAATGCCGAACCTAATATTTGCCACACTAGCGACTTGGCTTTGGTAAGATGAACACTAAAGTTTATATACCGAGTTAAGCTTAACTGAGATCGGAGATATATTATTAGTGGGCTTTATAGTAGGCGTAGCACATCCCTATCTGAAAACAACTTGTTAAAAAAATTATAAAGTGATATCTTCGTGGTTAATACTTCAAAATAATTTGGATTTAAGTACGCTTCATATTGCAGTAGGCGTGTCTTTTCAAAACTAATTCTAAAAATAAAATTTTGAGTTTTAAATATATATAACTGCATGAACTTCATGAGTTATCGTCCAAATATATATTAACTCTATGCCAAATTTTATATATCCTTGGCAATTCTAAAGCAATTCTAAAGCGTCAGTGTGGCGTATATGAAATGTTTTTTAAATAACAAAAAAAAAAAAATTGGCTATCCATACGATGATCGATCGCATTGTGACAAACAGTAGCTGATCGCGTGAATTGGTATTGGAAAAAGTAGCATGCAACATTCATGCATGATGTTGTCGTTGTGACGCGTCACAAAAACAAAACAAAACAAAACAAAAAATACACAGCGAGACAGTGTAGACAGACGGATCATTGGAACGCCTCCAGTTATGCTGATGTGGTAGCCACTGCCTGCAGTGCAACGGAATGCTACATTTTTCGATATTTTTTTGAAATGATGTATGTACATATGTATATATGTATGCATAGTAAATATGTATGCGATGATCGTGTTTTAGCGATCATCACTTTGATTGCAAGAGTCTCGCGCAGTAGAATCGCATAAAATCAGATTTCTTGCATCGTGGTCTAGAGATTGGAGCCAGAAGTCTGTTCCGTTTGCCTGCGGGACATTTTCGATGGTCAATTATTTATGCGCTTAAATGAGAAATTTCAGCACACAACAGCATTGTCATCATCATCGTGATCGTCCACGTCGTCGTAGCGTTGACGTCGCCAAAGCAAAGCAAATTGTAGCAGCTATGATCTTATGTATGTATGTTTGTATGTATGTGACTAAGAAGATTGTTGGGGTTATAGCATGGGCGCACTCTCTGGGCTGGCATTCATGGTGCTCATCATGGTGTATCCCAAAAAATAAATAATTTAAGGTTTTGTCGCTGTTGTGATTGGTATGCTGGCATTATTTATATTAGTGTGTTGTTTTTTTATTTTTTATTTTTTATTTTTGCTCTTGTAGGTATGATCGAAATCATCCGAAGGTATATATTAAATTTCGCATTGCTGCGGAACATGTTCAGCTGTGCAGGTTGGGGGAGAAATTCTATACTGCGGCAAAACTCACAATTAGTTGGAGCCAAATTGTGATGCTTTGGAAAAGTATCGAATCGATGTGGACTAAAGGATTATTGCATTTAAATTTTAGGATTTAAATATGTGCATAATTTGTGCTTAATCTTGATCTTCTGATTAAAGACACGATTGAACTGAGTGATCAAAAGTAAGGAAAAACTTAATGTAAAAGGAAAAAAGTTAGGATTGGAAGCAATCCAATGCATGATAAAATTCATAAAGGAACCATGTGAGAGATATTAAATACAGAAGAAATATTTTTTATCTCCTAACAAAAAAAAGCAATTAGCTTAAGATATGAAAGATATGGAATCAGAGATTAAAGATCAAATATTAATTTTGAAATATAAAAATGAACTAGTCGATCTAGAATTTACATATATTTTGCTTAATATCCTTTAAACTTTAAAGATCCTTTAAGCTTACAGCCAAAATAATAAAAAAAGAAGAACGTTTATTGATCCAACGATCTTTTGAATTTTTTTATACTGATTTCCAGATATATTAACTTATTCAATTCAATCATATGGTCAACCAAAGCTGCACAACAATTAAAGTCTTAAATTAAATTCAATATTGAGAGCTAAAAAACATCAAAAACATGTCAACTAAACACATACCCAAACACACACACACACATCTCCGAAGAGAGAACCACAATTTATAAGCCCGTCCAGAGCCACATTTCATCAGAAGATCTTTTACTAAAATAAAATCAAGTAAAGTAAAAAATTATTATACAAAAGATCATATTAAAATCGCTAGTTTCGCTGTGCACATGCACATACATACATATATACATACCTACACACATTCGGTAACTAATAAAAAAACAATTTAACAGCAGACCGGGCAGCGACGCCACGCATCGCAATCCAGCCTGGCTCGCTGAACGAAGAAGATGCGCGCGCGATGATTAAAACACATTAAAAATCCGGTAGCCAAAGATGATCGCGCAGACGCACAAGATCGGCTGCTGCAGACCAAGCCGACTATGCAGTTCGCTTTGAGGAAAATCATTTCAGCAGCAGACATCCACACCAAAAAGGACATCATCATGCAGAAGCGACAATGTGCATTTTTGACGTTCCACAAAAGTTTGATGACTTTTTTCGTCGTTAGGTTTTGATTTTGTTGTTGTTGTTGTTATTGTTGTTGTTGTTGTTAAGTCGTGCTGCGACGCATCCGACTAATTTCATATTTTTCGTACAATTGGCCAAATTCTTAAAGAGCAGACAAGCGTTGATCAATACAAGTACATTGAGGATAATATTTTTTGTGATTTCAGCTTTAAAAGATATTTATAAAAAAAAGGTAATACATAATACTTCTCAGGATATGCCATGAGGAACAAGGCATTGGAAAAAGTTTACTCCGGAGTATTCTAATGTCATTTTTGAGTTTTCAGCACCTATAAATAGCTTCCAACATCTGCTCAGGCCGGGTCAAGTATAGACGTTTAGATGAAGAAGCTCTAACGAAGAAGCGGTTAAATTTATAAGTCCTTAGCCGACGGCGAACCGTGAGACCACTCCTTCTTGAACTGAGATAGTGTTGAAGTATATTCTCCAACTCAGTTACCAAAATATGGATCATCTTCGGAAATCTCTTCGAGAACAATTTTTTTCCTCAGTGCACTACGTCATTTCTGCACGTACGCAATTTTTGGTGTTCTCGTTCTTATGTTATGTTGCGTTGCGTTATGCGTTTCGTGTTAATGTTGTTGTTGTAGTTGTTGCTGTTTCGGCGTTTCTACTATTGCAGGGTTTCCAAAATTATTTGATGAGTTGAGACTACCTGTTGCGATGTGTTATTAAGCGACGTATTGACGACAAGCAAACGTCAACTCAAAAGCAATCATACCAGCGCGCGGACATACGTAGCCGTGGTCGTTGTTTTTGCTTTTGGGGCTCCTTGACATTAGCCTCAAATTGCGTTGATCGGCAGCAGCAGCAGCAGCATCTCGACATCATTGCAGTGTGCAGATTTTCGGAAAAACAGAAGCTGTCGAAGGAATCTTCGTGTTTTTTTGTATTTTGTTTATATCTCTTTTTTTTTTGTTGGATTTTTTTATACTTTGGTGGTACCAAAAATGCTTGAACGAGTTGTCTTCTAATTGATGTGATGTGATGTGCTGGGCTGCTTCGGTGTTACCATCGCATAAAGTTTTTCGGCAGCCAAGTTATTTGTCAGTTGTTTTAAAGAGCGTCTGGAATTAATGTAAAATAATAACGATCTTTTGAATGGGCGATGGGGCGATGGGCGAACGCGCGCGTCTCGGATTTGATGAAGTGTACGTGACGTTGTGGCCTAATTGAGATTATTATTGTACTTCTGGGAGAAAAGTGGATCCGTAATTCGGTAGATTGTTGCGAGCTGATCGAAATGAAATAATTTATTGAAAAAAACTTAAATCAAATGGATATTACAGACGATTATATGGAAGCGAAGAGTTTTAATTTTAATATGCGCTGGTACGGGCTGCGTCTTGATGCCTTTCACAATGAACGTTGAACATATTTGAAAAGCTATTAGGAATGTTATGAAACGCTTAAGAGCAGTAGGTTATTACATTTAGAATATTTATTTAGACTTGACAGTTTAGTAATCCTTATAAAGATATATTGTACGAGTAGAAGAGACAACCCCACAAGATCGTTATCTTATTCGCTATTAATTTAGTTAAATTATCCACCAATTATTTCGGCTTGTTACCTCTTATTTTATCATTCTGCATTTTACTATCGCCCTCCTTTTTCCTCATCACCTTCAGTATCATAGTTTTTTTCAACCATATTTAGATCTTTTGTTTCTAGTATGGGGCAGAATTTAATATAAGCGCACATTAAGATACTTTAGATATCTTCGCACTTCACCTTTTGGCGCATGCATTATGCATGATCTCCATATTAATAAAGTGAAACTTAGCTGTTACCCTGATCCGCACACAAATTTGAACTGTGCGCTGTTCCCTCCAAGTATTTAAATATGATTACAACCATTAAACCGAGCAGCGACGGCGACGGCGACTTGCCGGTCATCTGCGCGCCATTTTAACTCTTTTAAAGCCATTAGCATTGAAATTTCCGGTGTTTTGGCAGTAGGTACCTGTACCTAGTAGCGCCAAACATCGCGTCGTTGCCGTTTGTACACAAAAGCAAAAAAAAAAACAACGAAAACGATAACGAAATGTTAATCAAAGTGTGCTGCGCAGTAGCTCATATTATCATAATCATGATCACTCAGCACCACCAACAACAACAACAACCACACATAAGACCACTACCAACAAACATCACTAGCCCCCCAAAATAAAAGCAAAAACAACAAAAAACATTACCTGCAAATGCGCTCAGAACGTTCTTTCATGACGCTTAAGTTCAATTCCAGCATGGCTGCAGGGCGATCAATTAAAATTTTGATCGAATTTTCGTCAATTTTTTGACATGTGCGACGCGCGTTGCGACGCATCCCAACCAAAATAACGTTGACGACATAAACAACAACAACAACAATAGTAAGCACACTAAAATATAATGAAAGCTGTACCAAGGATCAATGTAATAATTTAACGCTTTAGGCCATCCAACGGCATAAGTCTGGTTGGCTCAGAAGTACAAGAAGAAGACGAAAAAAACAACAACAACAACAACAAAATTTATTAAAGCGTAAATGAATTTTCGCTGACCAAAATCGCTTGATGATGGGTCTGCTCTTGCACATTTTTGATGTTGATGTTGTTGTCTTTTTTTTTTCGTTGTGGTTGTTGTGTTTTCTTGTTGGCGGAAAGATGATTATAACTTAAGATCGATGAGTGTGTCGTTGATCGCTAACTTGATGAGGCTACTGTGGAAAGAGGTATTCCATCAATGAACACAAAAACAAAAAAAGGAGCAACGATACGAAAGGCTGGCGTTATTAAATTTCAAAACATGTCTTGCTGAAGTAGCAGTCGCAGCAGTAATTTTTTTTTTGACAAGTTCGCCATCGGCTATATTGCAATATATTTACTTTTTCCTCTTTGGAACCGAGCTGATCGCGCGGTTTATCTGCACGATCGGTGCGGATCAGTCGAGATTTAAAGCACGCAAAAACGAAAATTCCTTGCAAGGGTTTCTGCCCGCCCAACAAAAAAATTTATTAATCGGTTTTTTTTTTGTGGTTTATCATGGAATTTTAATTCGATATTTTTGAAACTTTCAAGCTACTGCGGCGATCAAGTTTGACATGACAGCAAACTAGAGCAGTGTGACTCGAAAATGACATACGATAGCAAATCATAAACTTAATCTTGCAAACTAGAGTGATAAAATATCGTTGATATTTCTAATTTATTAAAATTTTCTAAGCAACGCAATTCTTTCTATGTACAACTTTTCATTGACGTTGATAGCTGGAGAAGATCAATAAAAAAAAAAAACAATGCAATTGCTGCATAGCTAAAACGCCATAAAATAATTGAAATAGTTTCTGGCGTAATGCTTACGCACGTCATTTTGACCTCAAAGATCGTCATCATCATCATCAACGTTCAACGTTCAACGTTCGTTCATTCGTTGTTGGCGATCGATCGATCGCCGCCGACGAGGACATTTAAATTGTGTGTGCTTTCTAATGGGCAATCTCGAGCGTTACAAATTTCTATTTGTTAATAAAATTATTAGTGGGGAATTTGTTATTTATTAAAGATACATTTATTTAGAAACGCTGCTCGGCTCGGCTCGGGTATGTGCCGCAGAGCCGTGCAGAGAGAAGAAAGAAATCACAAGATCACTAGAAGGCGAGATCAGCGCATGTTGGAATACACAAAAACAGACAGACGCCAAAGATGAAACTACTATAGCCCCCCATACACTTGTCGTTCGCTCGATTTTTAAGACCTAAATTAAATAGGCGAAAAAAGAATGAAAGAAATAAAGACCTCGAAATAAAGTGTTTGTACAAAAGACGTAGAAGATGTCACTTTTGGTCACAACGGATCTCACACGCGATCATGATCGCTTTTGTATGAAATCACACCAAAGCAATCAAATCGAATCAATACAAATCAAAGTCGCCTCGGCGTCGTCGTCGTCGTCATAAGACTGTCGTCGTCGTGGTCTTTGTCAAATAATAAACAACCAAAAATTGGGTTATTTTCTTTTCAGATTTGGCTGGCTTTAATTACCATTGATCGTGTACAGTAACAACAACACAGCAATAGCATAGCATCAATTTCGTTATGGTGAAATTTTCGATCGCTCATTCAATGCCAGTAAACGATTTATTTTTCCCTCAAAATGATCGTTTAGTTGTATAAATATTTAAGATAAATCTGTATGTGGCATGGCTGCTTTGTACCCATTGTCAATTAGGCACTACATATAATTAAACTATTTATATATATCTAACATACATGAACAACAGAAAACAAATCAACCTCTTATATGAGAAGCTTAAAATGAAAAGCTTTTAAACCAATATTTTTGAAAAAAAAACCAAGTCTATATAGATTCAATAAAATTAAAAAAAATTATACTTGCGATGTAAAAGAAAAAATATTCCATGATAAACTACGTTGATTTTAATTTAAGTATCTGATAGATACATTTAGTAACAAAATTTTTAATAATTCTTTTCCAATTCTTAAGGAATATATAGAAGTAAAAAAGCCTTTGAAAGATATCTTTAAATCCATTAAATGGAATATATTTAGAAGCCCTAACATAAACTTTTCTTTATCCAAGATTTGGAAGTATCTACATGAGCTATCTACTAAATAAGCATTACATTTTTATTCTATATATATTCTATATATTATATATATTCAAACTTTCATAATATTGAATATTCTTTGATTTAATCTTCTTTTACAGAGTCAAGCACTGGCGCTGACGCGTGCCGCAAGTGCTGTCGCCGTTGCTGTATCCAATGCGGCGGCCAATGCGTCCACATCGCCGACGGCAAATCTAGGCGATGTAACCGTTAAAAAGGAGCACTCATTATCGCCGCCACACATTATCAATGTTAACGCCAATGCACAAAGTTCCTCAGCGATGGTAGTCGACGATGACAACAACACGCCGACGCACCGAAGACGCCCCTCGTTACAGGGCGTACAAGACAAACTCTCACAAATGCAAATGCAACAAAGTCAGCATCAGCATCAGCAACACTTGCAACATCAACAGCAACAGCTTCAGCAGCATCACCATCACACAACCACCAGCGAAGAGGCACGCAGTCCGCGATATGCTACCGTACCCGGCAGCGGTGGTCGCTGCTCGACGGACACAACCGCCTCGCCCACGCCCATTGTAGACAACCTGTCTGCATCGTTAGCATCTAGTCAACCGAATCCAGCACTGGCCAGTGCCACGTCTAAGCTAAACGAAAATGTTGTCGGCAGCATAACATGTCTGCCGCCATCAGCTTTGAATGCGGTCGGCGCCGCCGTTAGTAGTGGCGTCGGCATGGGCATGTGCGGTCCAGCGTCGCAGACAGAAAAGTTGCATACCGCGCCAGGGGCTATTATTGAGAACAGTCGTCGCGACTTCGATATGTCCAAAGTCAATTGTAAGTAGAAATTTTATATGTTAAGTTTAAACTTAACCGCAGCTGGATTTGTCGCTATGATTGAGTAATGTGAAACAGATTCTGTCTCTGTATGGAATATATAAGCCGCGATCAATTGAAGGATTAATACTTGCTCATTGATTTTATAACCGCCCACCAATATTAAATGTATTCAATAGATATTTCCCAACCACATTCCACAATCAGCGGATTATAAAAGCCATTCCCTTTCACCTTTTCCGTGGACAGACTTTCACTGGATTCTCCACCGAATTCACCTCATTAAAGTAAAAATAAAAAAAATAATATTTCACGCTCGCTTGATTAAATCACGGCCAAGTTATAATCCTAACACAAACGAGCGCGCGCTCTCGTTCGTTCTAACCCCTTCCCTTAACTTTATTTGCCACAACTTGCAGCGGTGCTATTTCCATGCGGCAAATCCATTAATCCTGGCTGGGGTTGTGCTCGTATATCGCGCTTGTAACTGTAGCCGTAGAACGACAATGTAGCGGCGCGTTTAACCACCCTAACCACTGCGACCACTCAGAGTCGTCGAAAACATTTATTGTCCTGCCTTACCAATTAATTTTGGGCGGCATGCGGTACGCTGCACATCCTTTCATGTTCTGCGCAAACACACACACACATACACACACACACATTTCACCGTGTGGAATTAAAATAATTCATACGCGCAGCTTAAGGATTAAACAGATTAATCAGCCAAATGCAAATGGAAAGCGCCATGGTTCGCTGATTGCGCTTCAGCCAAACGGAGAAAACGCTTTCAATGCTGCATTAAACATTTCGTATTGGTAAAAAAAATTGCTTTACGAGTGTAGCTTAAATGTTAAAGAAAATACTTTTACCCAAAACGTATTTAAATCGCTCCAGCAAAATGTTTTTTTTTTTATCGATATTCCATATGAAACACTTTCGCTTGTGCAAATGCCAACAGGATTAGCCCTAATACCACATCGATGAGTTCTAATACACACACACTCTATCTCTCTTTCTCTCTCACATGTGCTTGTATTAGCAGAAAGTAAACATTTTTTTGTATACATACTCTCGTATATATAGAAACATATGCGAAATCCCATTTAATCCTTTATCCTGGCTGTGTGCACTCTGCATATAAATTTTATTGTCATAGCAACC